>NIJG01000029.1:2788162-2809295 GCA_002201625.1 Euglossa dilemma
GCAGTGGGTCACAGGTGAGACGCGGCTTCTTATACCGGAACGTGTCAAGAAGCCCGGCAGGGAAACTCGCCGCGCTCGCTGCCCCCCTCTTCGGCCCCCGGCCGCCCCCTCCCCCGGCCGCGGGCCAGCAGGCGCAATTCGAACCGCGTCCTGCTCTGGCAGCCTCTACCGGAGAAACTGTTCGGCCGTGCAGTTAGTCAGTCAGCACAGGCCACACAGAGTCAGTGGCAGTAGTCACTCCCGGATGATCAGCTGGTGGTGGTGGCGGCGGCCGATCGTCGACGAGCACCAGGCAGCGGCACGTGTGCGTCTCCATTCGAACCGCGCTGCCTGACGAGCTACAACACCACAGCCTCTTTTCCTCGTCAGTCGTCTCTCTCCTCTTACAACTCTCCTTAAAACTCCAGTAAAGTCACTTCTCACCCGATCCTCTTTCAAGGAATTATCGGGACGGTGTTCCTCCTCGGGGTTATATCGAGACTCTGTCACGGGTGAGTGTTTTAGTTGCCGTCGGTTTGAGTGAGTCGCTTGGGGGGGTCACAGGTGGTCTGAGTTTCGTGCGGATTGGGACTGTGAACGGTGGAACATCGGTATATCCCAGTGCTCCGTTGTTTTTTTTCTCTCGTCTCGCGTGTGAAAGATCCGAGATCACTGTGAAGGATGGAAGGACCTTGCTGAGGAACTTGGATGGGAATCTAGCTAGTCTGTTCCGACCAGCTATCGGACAAACGACCTTCCCGGTCGTCCACGATCAACAGAGTAAGTTCCTGACTTTGTTTACCGTTTTCGATCGGTGTCGGCTAGGTGTGATAGGTGTGTGTTTGGATGGTGAATATTTTTTCTCTGTGTATCGCTGGCGTTCGAGGTCGGGCCGTGGCCGTTGAACGCGTGTTTTGATTAGGCTCCGTGTCGGTTCATCCGTTTGTTTTCAGACACGTTCAGCTTCGTGGGTAATTCGATTCTTCTGGATGCTTCTATGCGGATTTTCGAAGTTGCTAGTTTTAAGCTTTTGACGCGTGAGACGTGGATTTTTGTGGCGTAGATTCGTTTCACGGGAATGGGTCAACGTAGATCTGGGATTAATTAGAGAATCTGGAATTTTCGGTGACATGTGCGTTAGAGCTCTGCAGTCTCCTCGCGGTTCTATCCTTGACACTGGAATTACCGATCTTTAATGGGTACCTAAATATAGTTACAGTTCTGTCTTAATTTTTGAATGGCAGGTGCATATGTGTTTTTGATAAGTACGAGAAGGAAAATTCTCTCAGTGTCAATTGCGATATGTAAATTACAATCTTCCGGTTCCAAAGTTAATTTAAGATAATAATTTTAACCATAATACGAATTACAATTCTATCTCGATTTTTGAAAGGCAGGTCAGTGTCAATTGCTATATGTAAATTACAATCTTCCAAGTCCTAAGCTAATTTCGTAGAAATATCTTATCATAAATATATAGTTGGTTAAAAAAATATGAAAACGGAATGAAATTTCAAACGTTTCGAAGCAGTTAGGGTTCACTGTCGAATGTGCAATAGATCGCAAAGGATTGACACCTCGAATCTGATTTTCTATATTTCGTGATCCATCAAAGAAAATATCAATGAGAATTTGTTTAAATTTCTGTATCATCTTATACGTCAGAATATCCGTGTTGTCTTCCGTATTGACTGACCAATCTATGCTTTCGCTTTCGACGTTTTTATTTTCGACCGAGCCGAATATCCGATTGAAAATTATCAGTTTCCTGTAAGTTGGTATGTAATTTGAAGTCCATTAATCGAGTTAGGACTTTGATCCGTGGCACCGTGGAGCATTCATATCCGGTTGAACTTCGCTTTATTTCGTCCTCGTCGATAATGTACTCTAAAATTCGAAACCCTGGTGCTTCTCTCCGTCATCCACCGATTAAATTTTAACTCGTCCTCTTGTCGAGACAGATCTGTTCCACTTTACAACATCCTTGCTATATTTTCGACATTATTAGCGTGACTCGTTAGCAGAGCGAAGATTCTAACTTTCGACTGGAACTTCTGTATGCTTTGCGCTTGCTAATTCCATGTTCAACATTTCTATTTGAGAATTCCATATTCGAGTTTCCCGCCTGTCAATTTTATATTTAACGTTCTCACCGTGTCATCTTTCCTATTTCTACGCGACCAGTCAAATTTTCACGCTCGATTAAGTCTATGGATTTCCATCGTTTCTCCGATTATCGGAATTAAATTTCGAATGAAATTTCTATACCGCGGAAGTGATCGGAAAATTTCTATTTTCGTTTCTAATTATCGTCTCCGCTGTATCACGAATTCTAAATCGTCGATTATTTGTGCTGGATAATTTGCGCGATTAACGCTTCCATTTGTCGATCAGTCGTGTTTCTAATGGTGTTTTCTTTTTCCGCGGATAGCCGAGTCATCGTCGTTAGAAAGTATAATCCCAGGATTGTAACTTTCAATCAGAAGTTCGCTTGTGCACCGTGTCATCAATAATTCATTGACTGGGTTAAATCCCGATTTCTGGTTCTTCGTCATTGATGATCCGCCGATTAAATTACGCGATTCGACCCCAGAATTCCATTATCCAGCGGAACCTCGTTCCTGCCTTTTCATCGCTCATCATCCATCACTCGCCTAACTGGCATTTTTATTACCTGCGATTTGTTAAACAACCGAGAGCCTTCGCTTTTTGTCGCATTACCATCGTTTCCTCGTAATTTACACGATTTTATGCAAAATTGATATTTAATTTCAATAATTTTCGACAGCGATAATTTCAATGACTTTAGATAATATTGGCAATTTTTTTTTTGTTATCGAGTATACCGTGATATTAATTTTAATCGGAACTTTCACGTTGATCGACTGATTGACTGAATTTTGGGTAATATCGATCTTGTTAGTTTTAAGATGTGTTAGTAATTTTTATAATTTCGTGGTATATTGATAATTTTATTTTTCCGATATTCGGTAATCTGAAATGGGATTTTCGTGTCTCAAAATTACAATCGCGATTATTTTATCATATTCGAGTGACTTAGGAGAGTCATTGCTATATTTAGCGGTTCAGTGACAGATACGTGCTACAGAATTTTTTGTGTCGAGCTTTTATCACTCGGCTGTCAAACACCGACTTGAACTCTGGCATTATTATCGAGTAAATAATCGGGTCCAATTTCTTCCGAGAAATATACGCAATGCGTACAGTTGAACGGATAATTTTCAAAATACCTTTTACGTTACCATGCATTCCACATCAACGATTAAAAATCTCAAATACCAAAGAGCGTAATAAGAAGAAAATCGTAAAAATTTACCCAATTCCTTTATTTCCCGAAAAACAATACATTAACACTGTCTTTTCTCAAAATACACTACACTCTCTCAAATCTCTTACATCACCAAACCAAAAATCTTCAGAACAAGGAAGCAAAGTAAACATAAAATCCTAAAAAATTTTCTAAATTCCTGTACTTTCTAAAAATTAATACATTAACACTATCTTCTCTCAAAATACACTACTCCCTCTCAAATCTCTCACACCAACGAACCAAAAATCTCTAAAACCAGGAAATAAAGTAGTTATAAGATCCTAAAAATTTCCCAAATTTCTTTATATTTCAAAAATAATTCATCTATCAAATAATCAAAAACAATTAACATTGACTTCTCTCAAGATACCATACATTACTCTCTCTCTTTCCAACCTCTCGCACGAATCAATCAAAAATGCAAGGAACCAAGGCAAAAAATAAAAAAGAGCGAAGAATGAAAAGGGAGATGAAAAAGCTATACGGAGGCACTCGTCACCCACGTGAAAACGAATATCCCGTAGCTGCTGAAAGCACCAGCAACACGGTGGCCGATGTCATAATCGCGAGGATAGAGCCATAAAATCAGGGGAACAAGAGGAAACAGCCCACACGGACCACCTACGTGCAACTTTCACCCCGGAATAACTGGAACTCGGTTGCCTGCCGGTCTATCGCGTTAAATCTCGGCTCGCAAGCTGGACAAGCGGATACGCGTGTACGGGAGACGGATCGGCATGGACCAACTCGGAATCTGAATTTTAACCGGGTCTCGGCCTGTGTCTCGCGGCTTATCGCGGTGGTTTAATGAATGGGAACGACGGGGGCAGAAATAGAATCGGCCCGTTCCGAGCGTCACGGTAGAATGAAGCGGGCGCAGCGTGGTCTAAGCGCATACACGCGGCTTTAACTCGGTTTCGGCCCGACCAGCCGAGTTATTATTCCCGTCGTCGTTGCCCGCCACTTCGATCCAACCTCACCGTTTTCTCCCTACCCCATTGGCCAACGCGACACGCCAATCGATCCCCAGAGTTTCGAGTAATGGAAAATGTTTTCCTACTAATTCCACGCGACTTCCACCGTCCGCGGATGTCACCCGCGTTGGCCGATCGCTTCCGCTCCGCGGTCTCCCGAGTTTACCCTCGCGGACCATTCGCGGGTATATCAATGGGAATAACGGGAAATAAGGGTTGTAGCCTGTCGTCTTTGGAATTTTTCAAGCTTCTCTTTTGGTTTTATAGCAGTTCGTTCGTTTCGTGTTTGGGATCTTTAAGTTTTTCATTTCGACATTTGTAAGTTTCCAATTTTTTAAGTGTGGTATTCGGTATCTCCAATTTTCTGATTTTCATATATAGAATCTCCAATTTTTTAATTTTGGTATTTGTAACTTTCTAGATTTGGTATTTGGTATCTTCAATTTTTTAATTTTGGTATCTGGAATCTCTAATTTTTTAATTTTGGTATTTGTAGCTTTCCAATTTTTTAATTATGGTATTTGTAACTTTCAAATCTTCTAATTTTGATATTACGACATTTGGTGTTTGTAATTTTCTAATCTTTGAATTTTAACATTTGGAATCTTTAATCTTTTAATTCAGCTATTTAGAATTTTTACATTTTTAATTTCGATGCTTGGATTCTTTAATTTTTAACTGTTGACACAATTTTATTTGATACTCGCAGTTATTAATTTAGGTGTGTCAGTCTTTCTAACATTCGGTTCCTAAATTTCGTCATGTTCAATTAAAATTCGGTATTTTTAGCTTTATTTGCTTTCCTATGAAGATTTAACGCGTTACACTCTACTGGCGCCATTGTGTAGACATAGACAAATCTGCCATATGCTATTTGATTTTATGCCCAGTGATAAAGCTAGGAAAGTACTTACGTGACATTACTCAGTAAATGGATTCGCGGTTATTAATAATCCTTTCCCTTCGAAAAGCCGCCCTTCTATCGCAACATATGCGTCGAAAACTCAAATCGATTGAATTAAAAAAAAAAATTCTCGTAGGCTCGATATATTAAATTATGGCATTTTCATTTATTTCTGTATATTTCACGAACCGGGTCTTGCTATTTCTGGAAAACGGCGCAAGACTTGTTTTGGCTTTCCGTGATGTATTCCAAAAATTAGGTGAAGGATTCTCTATTCACTCGAGCTTGAGATCGTTTTAATCTTCGGAAGTTGGAGAACGAATTTTAGGGTGCAATTGGTCCTTGGAATTTCAAACGTGGTGGATAGTAATAAATGGCCTGTCCACTGCTGCTACTGTTATTTTATGAATAAGGATCGCGAAGGTTATTGTTATGTACATATAGTTGAGTGCCTTTCCTTGTAACCATTTATTTGTACTTTTGCGTTTAATTATACGCTTTCCCTTTGTATTAACGATTACATCGAGCAGTTACAATATTTTAGGCAAAATAATATCGAAATTCTCGATTATATTAACTGGATCACATTATTTACTATAAATCTCAAGTGAAACGCGATAGAGATTAATTCGGAATTCATAAATGATTAATAAATAATTCCTTCGCTTCTCATATTTCACCAATTTTTTTAGTAATACTTCAGCTTTCTAGCACGTCGATTTCTCTATCATTCTATTTTGCGTCCATTCGTTTATTTATTTATTCATTTGCTTCTATCGAAACACGCGTTAACGTTTAACACGTGATCGGACGGAAGGAAAAGAGGAAGCAACGAGCTGGGAAATAAATTATTGTAGTCAGTATAGAAATTCCAAAGAGAGTGGAAGATCCATTTAAAAAATCGATATTTTTATTCTACTAGTTTACAGACCAGCATAATCCATTAATGCAATCTAGGTTGCCCATAGTTGCTCGGTATGGAGCATTATGGAAAACGTGTTGTCTCCAGAAACCTTTCTACAAACATTAAATTTCCCCCAACAAAAACACGTCGACAAGTCTGTACCATGCAATTTCGTGTCAAGTATTTCCTATTTATAATATACAGCTATCTTCCTTCGTGATTTTAACGGAGAACGTTGTTTTATCCTCAAAGGTCTTCCGAAAGTCCCTAAGAACATTAAATTTCGCTCGGTGATAACATGCATATCTAAGAAAATTTCTTTAACGCTGAAGTTTAATCTCAAACTCTATTCTATTAATTTTCAATTGATTTATTTCCTCCATTTTATCATTTTTTACTCACAATATATACCCAACGTGCAATCAGGCTTCAATATAGAACGTTGACTCTAGAAGCCTCTAGAAACGTTGAATTTCGTGTAGGGGAAACACACTGGAAAATTTTTGGTGATGAAATTTAACATCAAATTGTATTTCATTAATTTCACTTTTGGTTATTTTCTATTCACAACCATATACGCATCTTCCACCGAAATAAGTCTTTACGAGGACTGAATATTACTGTATTTCGTCCTCGAGATCGACGATGCCTCTCAATTGACACCAGTTGCCACCATTCCTTCCATTTTCTTCGATACTCAATCACATACCTGTTTGCCAACTTTCTAATCGGTTGGACAGGAAAAAAGGGACATATGTGGTTAATTCCTGGTATATGTAAAGCGCCCGAGAGAGAGAGAGAGAGAGAGAGAGAGAGACGTAATAAAAATAAAATACACCCGAGAATTGTCCAATTTTTCCTTTCTCGTCTCTCCTTTTCTCTCGATCTTTCTTCGCTCTCTCGGAGTATTTAACGCCGCATATGATTCGTTAAGACGCTCTTTCGAGTCGATTTCTTACGACTTGGCGCTTACGTCATGAGTCAGTAGTTAACCATGGTGACGATCTCGTTAACGTATGCCTCTAATGCTCGTTTTACGACACCCATAACACTGAGAACGAATCGATTGTGAAACATATCTACAAGCTAGCCTCCGCGCGTACATACATCCATTGTGGATAATTTTCTTACAGCTTGTCAAGCATCTTTGTATTATACTTGCTTGTTGCATCTGTTGACCACCGATTAGCTCTTAATTGGGGGTAATTTAAAGGATTATAATAATACTCCGCGTTAGAACAATTTTACTGCTTTAAACGTTGCATTCGAATAATAATAATATACGTCATTTTTAATATCTTAAATATATTACACGATAGGTTAAATTAAAAGAGTTATTATATTTTGAAAATTGTGGAGAAGTATAGTTAATAGCATATTTTTAAAAATTTTGATAAAAGAGTATTTCGATGAAACGCGTTAATACTAAAATCCCATGAATTTTATCTTACCTTTTAGCTCCTGGCAATCGTTAACCAGGAATAAAGTTTACTTTTGTAGTGTTATTTTCACAAAAACATTTTCCAGCATTGCAAATTTAAAATACGCTATTAACAAATACCATCGTTCCGTTCCGTCACATCCAATTACTTGTTTCATTAGTTTCGCAATTAATTACGTGTATTATATATTTCGACGAAGCGTTGAATCATGGGAACGTAAGGATCGAACAATCAGTCATTCCACGCATAATTTTGAACGGCTGAAACAATTATCGCGAGTCATTTAAAATTCCACGCATACCTACGTGAAATTACAAATAATTAATGATGCGAGATAATTACGCGGGATACGGTACACAAACGAAATGTTTCTTCCCGTTTACATTCGATGATGCTTCGATCGCGAATTCGCGTATCGGCGTGTTATAATTTCGAAAAAATTTGCGCTTTGTGTCGCGTCCGAACGGGTAGGAGAAATTTGGTCGAACGCTGAACGAACCAAAACGAAAAGTACCGAAATAACGGAGAACAATAAAGCTCGAACAGCGAAAACTGCCAGGGGACTGGCGTTAAATTAAAGCCAACCAAATCTAGCCAAATCCGCAATTAACCTCATCCTATGAATCATCCGGTACTCATGGTACCGGATCGCAAATACGGTTAACAAAATTCTACATATGATCCGTTTGTTTGCCAAATCGAGCTCCGCTCGGTTATGCTCGCGAAACAAAACGCGGAAATTTAGTTTAACACCGCTAATATCGAGCTATCGTCAAACGAATCGGAATGGTTGATATTGGCCATATTATGTTCGCAATTACCGAGGACACTCGCCTCTGATACTCGCATTTAATACAAATTATAGTTATGCATATTGGAATGTTAATAGCGAAATATTGGTAATAAAATTATTATTTTTATATAAGTATATTTAGCATATTTATAGCGTATCGGTACACAAGTATATTCGTAAGTGTGTCTATCTACTTACACGTTATACATCGCTTGTCTTGTGTTATAAAAATTGAGCATCGATTAGCTCTTTGGGATTACTTGGGTTAAAAACTCTTATTTTTTGTCTAGGTTTTTATGCATTATTACGAATATGTTCTAGTCTATCTCGAAAAATTAAAGTTATAATCATAGTTTAATATTTTGTATTTCGAACCAACGATAAGCGCGTAAATAAGTAAAAACAGAAATTAATACAAGCCAAAACGCATTAGCGAGTGGTTGATTTATACAGTTATTAAAGTATAAATTATTCTTTTTCTTATATCGAGTAATACTTTACGTTAAATAATCGGAATGTTCGATATTTTTATTTCTTATATTAGAAAAAGTTCTGTACGACTTGCGTTTTTATTCTCTTTTAAATCGCTTGCGTCAAAGAGTGGAGTGCTTCGGTGAAATTAAAATAAAATTTAAAAAACGGTAATAACGACGGAGTTTGAAAAACATCAGAATGTAGATTCATATCCATATATGCTGTTGCAATAATTTCAATAAATTCCAGTTGATCAATTAATCGACGACAACGAGACATACGATTTACGTATTTATCGCAAGAAAGAAAAAAAAAGAAAGAATAATACTGAATCTCGCGCGCAGAAAAAACAAATTTTGCAATTTAATCGAATGCTAATAAGACGTGTCGGCGTTCAGAGCTGCACACGACAAGATCCGAGCAGACACGAAATAAGGCAAGGAGTGGGAAAAAAGGAATAAATCGCTGGAGAGATCAGAGATGCGATGCCTCTGGTAGGGAAATAAAAATATTTGGGAAATAAACGAAGAGCAGTCAAAGTGGTCGCAACCAGGGCACCGTGCCCGACGAATGGCCCCTCTCGAGGCAATTAAGAGGACCTTTTCCCTGTCGAAGGAGGACCGAGGGAAAACGGTCGAAAACGGTGGGAAATATTCGTTTTCGCCCGTGGCCCGTTTACTTCCAATTAAAAATAATCACGGCCGTTCCCGCGGCGAAATTAATGCGTTGGGCCTGGGCTGCGAATAAATTCGACGAATGTCATCTGTCGAGTCAATTGACGGGCAAATTGGACCGAACGAGACCGCCATGAATTATTCCGCGTCCGAAAAAAAAGAGAAAAAAAGAAGAAAGAGAAAAAAGGAAGGGAAAAAAAAAGAGAAATAGCAGGGGACATCGAACGCGGTTCCTCCGGCCGCCATTTTCTTCCTCGTTCGTCCTCCCCGATGTTAAAAATGGCTCTCGATCTTCTCGACGACGTCGTTCTCTTAACGACGCTCCTCTCGACGCCGAAAACGGTGCAGGGATTCGGCTGACAGGACGCATTTGTCACGCTCGTTTCGCTTTTCATCGATGCTTCTCCTTCGTGACGAATTAAAACGGTAACTTCCTCCGATCCGATTTTCGAACACGTGTTTCGAACACGTGCACGAACACCTATTTCTTTCGTAAATCGACCTGCAGTTCAGATTTCTCGCCGGTTCCGAGATCGGAGTTGCTTTCAAACATGACGAATCGAAATGGTAATTCGTTTCGAAGCGATCTCAAATAATGGAATTTATTTTTTTAAATTATCCGTATCTTGTGGTGTGCTTTTATTATTATTTGCGAATTATAGAGCCTCGATTCTTTAATTTTCCCTGTGGAACTCGAGGTTTGAGCCTTCGTAACCGATTTTCATTTTCTCCTTTTAACTCCATTAAGGAAATTTCAAACCGATATTAATGGAAACAAAAATTTGTGATAATTAAGTAGCATACTCTACTATTAACCCTTCACGGATGAGAAACGAAGTTAGCGATACATCTAGTATTAAATTAAAAATAACAAACCGAGGGAAATTTTCGAGTCGGTCAGCTAGATTGTGGGATTGTTATGGGTTCAACTATGGGGTCCATGGGATTTTTCCTGTCTCTTCGAATCTACGTTGAATTTTGTTATTCCCGAATTTAAACCTTTGCGAACGAGAAACGAACATAACGATAATTTTATGAATTTTATGAATTAAGAAATATCTACATCTTTATGGCAATGCTAAAATTATTTTAGCAGTTTCCGCTTTAAAAAATAAAAATACTTGTATATTATGTCATTCGTCCGCAAAGGGTTAACCATTTCTCTCTTCTTCGTTATAAATCTTAAAAGAATCATTTCACCGACCAATTGTATTTGATTTTACCAAAATCATAGCTTTGGGGGATGAGTCAGGTATCGATATCGAAAAACGTGCACTTTCTCGAGTCATGAAAATGCGACTTTAAGGAAGAATTGACAGATGCGATGATCTCGCGAAGAATGGAGAATTTTCTGCTCCGGTTTTGCTTCGCGACATCGATTGTATCGCCCTTGCGCGTTAATATCAAGCGTTTCTTACATCCTCCGGTGAATCTCGGGCCTTTCACGACCCAGATTCTTCCAGTTAAATACCGTTTCCCGTATATAAGTTCCGGTTACGCGAGTCGTGTCCTTTTCGGACGAGTGTTCCAACCTTCCACGGTATTGTAGCTGGCTTCATTAAAGTCCCGAGCACGCACTAATACCGATGTGCACATTACGGTTGTCATTCATTAAAGGCAACCGTGCTCATGTCTGGGATTATTGATCAACTGGTTCTGGCTGCCGCTTTCTGTTAACGTTAACGCGTTGCCTTGTTGTTTGCATAATTATGTAGTCTCGTATTTTATTGGGACCGTCTTGTTCCTTCTCCTTTTATTTTCTTTCTTTTTTTTTTTAGCCCGAGGGTTTAGTCGTGGATTTTTTTCTTGATATTCAAGGTGTTTCAAAGGACGTTTAATGGTATTCGATTGAGCGAATTTTGTATCACCACTGTGTTGTTTAACGCTAGATTTATTAGGATGTTGATTATATACCTATTATTACCGAAGTGTATTTAAGGAAATAGTTCCAAATCGATTTAAATGGAAGAATTATGATTAAAAAATTCATCGAAAAGATTTTTTACGCGTAAACTCTGTTTTTTAAATACATTTTCTGCAAATATTCCTATTACATTCAGCACAAAGACTCTTGTATTTATTTTTATTTATTTTTAAGGAGTCAAATTGACTCAGTCCGTATATCTAGTGTTAATGATAATAAGTGGTACAGGTAAATGTAATAATATTGCAATATAATAATTGTCGTGAACTATTTCAATGCATGTATTGTAAATGGAGTTTACAGTTTTTACGTGTGTGTTTCTTTTTTATTTTCATTTCGCGTTTAAATCGGTATGACACGCACGTCGCGTGTAAAAGCAGGTTAGCGTAGGAAGAATTTAGGTTCGTCGGTATTCCTTTGCAAGTAAATATTTTGCTGCAAGCCTCTCGCTTTCTTTTCAAGTTTCTTACGTGCTCTTAATTTTTTTGCTCCAGGGTCACTCGCTAAGGGTTCGTGGCACTCGTCGGGGGTAGTAAAAAATTCTTAATCGATACGGAACCTGCGATCAACCTTCCCTACAATCCCAAATTTCTCTCGCGTTCCTGAACCTTTAGTAAAATACCCACAGACACCGATTATTCGTCCATAGTATCAATTACGTAATTATAATAATATCGACTACTAATGGTTATGTTTAATTAACGATAAGTACGAATAATATATTACAATGACGTATTATACAGTAATATATTATTACAAAACATTACCATATATTGCGATCTAAACCACATTCGTACGCTCGTACATAAAATAAATAGATCCCACGTGCATCCAAAATAAAATAAAATATCTGCACATAATATATAGAAAGAAAAATACTGGTAAGATTGCAAATTATTCCCTCAAATCCACGAAAATCAGGACAACGTATAATTTGATTCAAACCACATTCTTACACACTATACAAAAAATAAACAAATTCCACTTCGACCCAAGAAAAGAAAAAATCTACATATGCAAATTATTCTCTCAAATCCACGAAAATCAGGACAACATATAATTTGATTCAAACCACATTCTTGCACAAATTCCAAGACAACAAAAAATCTATATATACAAAAAGGAAAGGAAGAAAATTAATTCAAAAATGCCAACGACGTATTACATTATAAATTGCAAATCATGCAAATTGCTCTCCGAAATTCGCAAGAAAAATCAGTATTCCTCCAAATCACAGTCTTGTACATGAAATAAACAAATTCCACCTTCACCAAATGAAAATGACGCGTATGCGAAAAATAAAAGAGAGAAAGACGATGGAAAAATTACAAAGACTGGTAAGGAAAGTGAAATGCGATGGCGAGACGATCACAGTCTCGTACTACGCGAAATAAATAAATTCTGCTTCGACCAAATGAAAATGACGTATAAGCGAAAAATAAAAGGGAGAAGGACGGTGGAAAAATTAGAAAGACTGGTAAGGAAAGTGAAATTCGATGGCGAGACGAAGGCTGGTCCATCGATGGCGCGGCCGATGGCGGGAGGCAGAGATCAAACATCGGCGAAGGTCAATGGGGGCCACAAATATTGGCGATGACACGGACGGTGCGTTTGCGGGAGCGTGCAATAGGGAACGACGATAAGATAAAAATCCAATCGATCGCGACGAGCTCCTTGATTCATCGTTCGCTCGGCTTCGATCCTCGTTTAATTGGGCCACGACCCGTGGTCTCTTACCTCCCTCCTCCCAGTGCTCGTTACCTGTTTCGATTAGTTTCGCTTTAATCGTGAATTTTCCAATCCGACATCTCGAAACCACCGCAGTTTCTTACGACCGCCGCGCCCAGGGACAGTTTTCGCTTTTCACACCCGACGTTTTTCGAAAATTTCCAACCGCGAGTGTCGTTGATGGGGATCGTGTTATTTTATCCGATGTGTCTCGATACTATTGCGAATCGGTTTAAGAACCAGGCTCGATTCGATTTTTTAAATTCGAGTTTTCCAGGGTTTTTCACGTTTTCGATTATTTTCTAGCCGTTTGCGTTATTTAATTTTCTGCAAAGTTTCTTTCATATTATATATTATATTTACCTTGATAATTGTATACTTTTTATTTATTTTACCGATTATAGTACGGACTTGTGGAGGTAACGAGTGATGAAATTGATAAGAGGAAAAATTGGAAAAGAGTGAATAAAAACACGTGTGTATATGTAAAAATAAAATTGTGAAAGTGTTCGGAAATAGTATTGAAAAACAGAGCGCGAGGAAATTGAAGTGTTATAGAAAATTGCAAAAATAAAGGTGCCGGGAAATTGGGAAATCTAAGGAAGAAAATTGGGCCACAGAAATCTAAGGAAACGGAAGAATTTATTTTAAAATATAATGGAGAAGACGAAATAAATATACACTGGACAAATCACTTTAGGCATTCTATATTTTCGATCGAGAATATTTAATTGAATTTTCAATTTCAAAAATATATTATCGACCATGCGACACGGGGAAACAGGAAAATTTTGTTTCACGTGATTCAACTCGTTGATTTTTTTTTGCATTTAATTAGCGAATGATTGAAACTGAATCATACCGATTTATTTTGTTTTACCGCTAATTTTAAATCAATCTTACGTACGATTTGTACTTACTTTAATCTCGGGGTATTGACATTATAAGCGGTGACATTCGATTATGGCAAGTAAAAAACCATTGAAACGTTCATACATGAATGTCAGTGATCTGTCTTACGGAAGAAAACGTTGAAAAACTGGCTTGTTCTCTCGGATTGATTTCCGCAAACACCTAATCAATCACCTAGAATAATCTACTCGTATTCGTCGTCTCTGTTTATACTTTAACGAGAAAAAGATCGATTGAAGAGATACCAAATTGTTAAAATAAAATTACTCTTTACTATCCTAGTGTCAATGATTTTTCGTATAAAACGAAGGGAAGGAAAATTACACAAATAATCGAACATCCGAAACAAACGATTAAACCAATAGCATTCGAAATCCAGCGCGTGGAACGGAGTCTCGAATAGACTGTTAAATTAAAAAAGATATTTACCTCGACCTCTCGCGAGTTGAAAAAGGAGAAAAGAAAGGAAAACGAAAGGAGAGTGAAAGAAAAAGAAACAGGAAGCAAATTAAAAATCGTGCAAAAAGATTCGCGACGCAGCGAATATATCAAAGTTGAACTAATTCCCGGCTAACCTTGAGGAAACAGAGCGATATCGCGATTCAGCTGGAACCGGGTTTGATCGGTTGCCAGTAGAACCATTAATTTTATTAAAATTAATCCGAACTCTCAGAAGGAATCTGATACAATTTCGCTTTATCGGACGGGTCGCGTTTCAAGAGTTCCAAGTAGCGCTCGAATATCATTAAACATCCTGCTGCCGCCGCCATTGCACGATATCTCTGCTGTGGAAGAAATTTTTCTTTCCGTTCCGCGATAATACGCCACGTTAACTCCCGTCCTTTTATCACGCTTGATAATTCAATCCGTCGACCGTGATTTCCTTCTGCGAATTTTTCTCACTCGCCTCGTCGTTCCTCGGGGGGCCAGCTGTGGCACGGGGGGCAGTAATCTTGCGAGATCTTCTTCGTTTCTTTCCTTTCTTCTCCTCTCTTCCTTTCTTTCTCCTTTCTTTCTCCTTTCTTTCTCCTTTCTTTCTCCTTTCGCGACGATATTTTCCCGATCCTCCTGTAATTTCTCTGATTTGTTTACAATTTTTTCTCCCATCTTCTCCGAGGAAGAAAGAAGACGAGTTGTCTCTCGGCTGGCGATTTTTCTCCGCGAGCATAGCCACGATGTTATAAATATTTCCGATGACATTTTAATTTTAGATTATTTAGAAACGATGTTAATATTCATCGAGTCGGTAAAATATTCTTTTGCAAAAAAGTCGCGCGGCCAGCTTCGCCGAGATAATCATTAACATTTGCAAATTAATATTAAACAGTTCATTAAGTATGCATATAATCCTGTGACGTGAATCATCACAATGGAGGATACCACGTCGATGAAAAAGGGAGCGAAACGCAAACATAATAATGCAACGGTAAACGCGAATTGTGGTGAATACAACGTATTTAATTGTTGATACGGTGATGTAAATACAACAATATAGCTTGAATAGATCATATTCGATCGTAAATATAATAACAGCGGGATTATACAATTACGAATGCAACGCGTGAACACAGCGTACTTATCCGTATAACGAAACAAATGCAGCAAAATAATAATAATTACGCTATAATTAATTATAATCGCGATTACAAACGTTCGGCGACTTAAATAATGAGTACACAAACTGAAAAATCCGCAAATATCTGATTATAAACACAACACAAATACACTGAACGAACAGTAAATAAAAATTAGAATAATTACAATATAATTAGTTACAAAAATCTGACGACGGAATAATAAACGCACATACTGAAAACTCCCGAAATATTTAATTACAAGCACAACACAAACACACCGAATGAGTAATGAAATAAAAATGACTGCAATCATCGTGTATTTAATCACAGACACGATTACAAAGGTGGAACACTGGGATAGAGAGATACAATTTCCTTAATTACAGGCACAGGTGAATAAACGCAACGTGTCCAATCCGAAACACGATGAAACGATCGCCGCAAATTGCGATAAACGCGAGGAACGGGAGAAATTATTAATATCACGGAAGAATTTCCGTAGCAATTAATAGAAACCCTCGTAAAGTCGCTGACTGGAACGGATACGGGAATTGTGTCGGGGAAATTCGCGTTCGGAAATGGCACTCTTGGGCGAACGAACAGAGAGAGAGCGAGAGGACTCGCTGTGTTCGTTATTTGTTAACCGAATTCAATTATGCCCGGCCCCGGTAGCAATAAATGTCCGAAAGAGTGAAAACAGCGAGTGGGTGCGAGAGAAAAAGGAGGGTGGGACCGCGGGGGGAGAAAGGGGAGCTTAATAAGGTAGTCTGCTAAGCAGGCGTTCATTTTTAATTGGCGCGCTGACATTGGAACCAACACACATTCTGCGCATTCAGGTGCCATCAGCACGTATCCGTGCCGTGTACAGGGCGTTTCATTAACCAAGCCGCCGCCAATTGTCCCCGGTCACATCGATATTTTACGCCCCTGTTGTACCTCCCGGTACAGCGTGTCTGTGGAAAAAAAAAAAGAAAAAAGGAATTACGAGTACAATCGATGACGCTCTGTAACCACTGGAATGAAAGGAATTGCGAATATAATCGATGATACGTTCGCGAGTACCGGAGAAGAAAAAAGGAATTGCGAATATAATCGATGATTTGTACACTCGTAAACACCAGGACAAAAAAGGAACTGCGTATACTATTAATTCGTCGGTATCGCGAATAATATTTCTCGGAAATCGTTATTTCCCGCGTGTTTCCTTTTTTTGCGGTGAATTCGTAATTATCCGTTACGCGAGCGAATTTAGTAAAATATAATAATCACAGGAAAGTGAAATAGATTGTGTTGAAGCGAATTGTATTACAGGAGAACAATTCGTACGATTCTGTTGGAGCGCGTGCAGGGTAGCTGTGGAGGGGGTAGGTAAGAGGGTGGGGGAAGGAGGTTGTGGTGGGGATAGGGAGCAGGGACGTAAAAGCGTGAGGGCAAAGTGGAACCAGAAATTCGCGGTCAGACACGCTACCTTTATTACGCGAGATCGTTTTTTTTTCTCTCTCGTTCTCTTTTGTAATTTTTTCGCAATTTCTTCTGTACCGTTTGAACGAACGAAAGTCGTCAAGCTGAAAATCGTATGAAGAATTCGTAGGAAGGATGTTGAAAGGGTCTGTATGCATCGCTGCGTCGAAGTCGAGGTCAAGGATAGAGGTGGAAAGCAACATGAACGAGGAATCCGGACGAGGGTCGCATAATTTCGAATACTTTCCTAGATAAAATTCCTTCCCGCCTGACGTACGGCGCCTATAAAGATTCAAATGAAGGTTTAATGGCTCCTTCCGAGGAATAAACATGCAGTATCGATGAGTTATCGTTCTTCCATTGGCTGATAAATTATTTCGCGACTGTTGTGTCCCTTTGTGAAGCTCCGCTTCTTTATTCGGTTATCTCGATCCCTCGTTCTTTCCTATTTTATAATAAATCGTCGAAGATATGGTTCTTTGATTTTTCATGTTTCATTTTTATTCTGCGCGATTTCCAATATTTTTACGAGCTTCCAAGCTTTTTAATATTTATTACGCAATTATAAATTAGATATATGTAACACAGTAACGCGATACTGTATCTTCTATACAGACCAATATTGGAAAAATATTTTTTATCTTTCCCTATGGATACGTTTCGATGAATTTTTTAAAATTTTTATTTTTCCTCTTTTTTGGGGGATTCATCACGTTTCCATGTCAGTTTATTATTTGATAAAATATTTCTATTTTGCGTCACTGATAAATTTCAATGAAGTTTTTTACCTTTATTTTTTCTCTCTTTTTACTACGTTTATCGTTTTTCCATGTCAGTTTATTATCTGGTAAAATATTTCTATTTTTCGTTGTTGATAAATTTCCGTGCATTTTTTACATCTATCTTTTTTCTTTTTTTACTAGGTTTATAATGGTCCCACTTCGGTATACCATCTCATGAAAGATTACTATTTTTTTTGTCGATAAATTACATGAATTTCTTTATCTTGCTCGACTTATTGTAAATATCAAGTTTTTTCTCCTTCAAATATCTCAATTTCTTATGCCGTTGAAAATTCTTTTGTCAAGTAAACTAATGAAACACACATCGGTAGCTTTAAAAACATAAATATACATTATTTTGAGAAACAATTAAATTATACGAAATCCATCTCTCCTATATATTTCGTTTATAAACATAACTCCACCAGCAAGAATCGCGTGCTGAATAAACTTAAAGATCCTTTAACTCGAATGAAATTCTCATATTCCCTTCGTTAAATCGTATTACAACACGCACGTAATTTCTGTCTTGCTGAAATTCGGCAGATGTGAAATGCACTCCCTGGAATATCCACAGCGAGCCAAGAAAGCTCGAGCCACCCTCGCGTTCTCTCCTCGGGAGCAACCTGTTATTCCGACCCGCTTGACCCATCATTACCGACACGATTCGTTCTGGTTCCCAAGTTTTCACGCCTACCAACCCGACGACCTGTTAACACAACGCGCCATTACGACACGCGATAATTCCACCCCGAACGTGTCGGCTCCACCATCCGTTAACGCGCTCCGTCCCACGTACTTACATCGTTCACCGTGAACACCGAACTTATTGTTCAGCTAACGTTTCCGCGGTATGCCACACGAGTTATGGTGTGGGTTCTCAGTGGCACACGTGGTTTCAGCGGGAAATCGGTACAAGACGGGACGAAGTAAGGTGGATTATGAAATATAGGGACTTGGGAATTCGTGGTTGCCGAATTTTTTGGCAGGGGTGTCGTTTGGAGAGTGTAAGATTTTTCTTACGATTGAATATTATTTATTAAATATTTGTATTTGTTGAGGGTATGGAATAATAGTGACGTGAGAATTCGTAGTTGTCAAATTTTTTGGTGTTTTATTATCTTTTGAAATCTCTTATTATCTATCGAGAAAAGCGTGTTATTCCTAGTATAAAATTTATCCTACAGTTGAATATTGCTAATTAAAAATTAGTTATTGGATAACGAATTCTAGTGGTGTGAAAATTCATAGGTATCGAATTTTATGTCATTTTCAACACCTTTTGTCCTAGAATAATTTATCGAGAGGCATGTTTCATTTCCACTACAAAATTTGACGTATAATCAGAAATTATTTATCAAAAATTAATACCAAGTATACGAACACCCGATTCTCATTGATTATGGTTACGATGTTAAAAATTTTTAAATCAGAGATGCACACTAATAATATTAACGAAGAATGGTATATATCTGAATGAAAGTAGGGAATTTTACAATTTCGCGATAAATTGGCAGAAGTACGAGGGCGTGGTAAACTGACACCTGAAAGCATTGTAAATCTTATGGCCACGGAAGATTTACGACCATTCGTTTGCTCAAACCTCTTGGGTTTATCAGACGGAAGTCCCTGAGAGATGTAGAGTAAATTCGTATATACGGCGGGATGTTCCGCAGGATGCTCCTCATGAGAACGGATTTAATGTTCGCAACGTGACGCAGATCTAATCATTTACATTTCATCGACAGATTCTTCAATATTCAGATTCTTTTAAATATCTCCATACAACAAGGCTACATTCATTTATAAATTTAAATTTAAATTACAAATTAAATAACGATTGATATATAATTTTTCCGCGTCTTTTTTTTTGATTATCTTAAATTATACGATTTAAATTCCAACCACAGTATCGATATATTTACATGAGAAATCTCGCATTGAGGTTTTAAGCATCTTCTCAATCTGAAAGATTGCTCTATATTCCGTAACTCTCTATCCAATACTCGAAACCATCGTCGCGCACGATCGGAATCGGGTATCACGGATTAGCCGTGTAGGGATTACGATTAGCAGAAGAAATCCTGCGATAAGATATTTCCCGTGGGATATTCTTAACTTACTTTATCGCTCGACTTATCGTATTGTAATTCATTCGTGAAGGAGGAATCATCGATACTGTGACACCGATACAGAAATAAAGAAAAAAATTGCAAGTTGCAATTTTGATATCGTTTATTATTCTCTTTCCCAAAAATTTTCGTCAAACATCGTCTCACGAGAGATGTTAAAATTATTTTTCGAAAAATTATAAAGAATTGGTATATATTTCAAATGAAATCTATCCTAGATTCCCAAAAATTTTAATTTCCTAAGAAACAATCGTAGATATTCTTACATCTTCACTTATTTATCTAAATCAATTTGTAAACATTTTTAAACACGGTCCCAAAAGTTCACAGTCGATTGATTTGAAGACCTATTCGGCCTCTAGTGAAATGGAGAAATTTCATTTTCGACGCCTCTATCTTTACACCGGTGCCATAACAAACGCGAATGAGAGAATTGGAACGGCAGCCAATGGGAAAACCAAGAATCAGCGACACTGTCCTGGACAGGACGCGGAGCAGCATGACCACCGATACCAGCTGCGTATTAACAAAATTATCAGCGACCAGGCCCAATGAAATCGCCCCGTGAAAGTGCAATTAAACCGCCCATACGAGGAGCAGGCCGAAACATCACAGGCAACGAGCTCTGATAACAACGTCGGGCCGCTTAATTCGATCGGTAATTAATTTTCCCCGGTGCAACTCGACGGAACGTGGCACGCTGATTATCGTCGTCGGTTGCGTCGTCCAATTGGATAATTCGCCGACGCGAGTTCGCGCGAGTCGAATCGATTTCACGCCCGTTTCCCCCGCGAAACGGAGATACCAGGGGCAGGGGTGGAGAAAAAGGGAAAGGAGGAGAAAAGGGAGAAGAAATTTTAATCCGTCGGTTGTCGATGCATCGAACAATCTCTTAAAAGCGCGACGAATTTAATCCGAAAAGGAGAGAGCCGACAATATGGCCGATCCGATCGATGGGAATTAATTAAATCCGATTTTCCTGGCGCGAAGAAGCGAGATTCATTTTCTTCCTTTTTTTTTTTCGTGCTCCTGTTTTTCTTTTCTGGTCTTGATAGGGAAGATGAGAGACGATTATGCGCGGAAAGGAACGCTCCGCGAATTTTTTTTTGGCGAATTTTAAACGTGCCAGTGGAGAAATTTAG
>NIJG01000029.1:2809494-2907979 GCA_002201625.1 Euglossa dilemma
TTTAGGAAAATTTCGAACCGTTTTCATAATTCTTAAACGAGCAAGAAAGCCTTTTATAATTCGCAAGGGAATAAAGAACGCTCCTGTAATTTTTAACAAAATATCGCAGCTCTTTATGATTTTCCTGGAGGTATACAAACTTTTGTGATTTTTTAACCAAGCACCGGGGCCTTTACGTTTAATTGCGCAAGCTTCGAGGTTTGTGTAAATTTTTCAGAAGTTCGCGCGGTTCTTTATTTTCTTTCTCTTTCACCGACCGATTGCCGGTGGCGAATTTTAAACGGCTCCGTTCCTTAAGAAATTTAAATTTCTCTCGTTTCGTGGGAATTTTACGTGACTCTGGCCATATTTAAAATTGCGACACGCCGCGCGATTTACGTAGACGTTTCAACGTCGAAAAGATCGGCGAGAAGTTTCGAGAAAAAATTCCGACGACCTGAAATATCGTTGCAAACAACATGAGACACCGTAAGTGTCCGTAATTATATACTTTAACAACCTGTAATCTATCTTAACAATGTCTAATGATAGATCTTTCAACTTCGTTTAACCCAGACGCACGACGATGCCTATATTCCTCAGGCAAATGGAGATTCATGCTTTTCAACACTTTCAGCGGAAAAAAAGAAACCAGGAATTAATTGGAGCAAATTGCGCTAAATGTTGAACACTTTCGAAGTTCTACGGCCGGCCGTGAAATTTCCGCTGAATTTTTAATAACTTGTAAAATATTTATATTTACCCGTTTCGCTCTAAATTTCCAGGCTTTTCGTCTGAAACAAAAATATTTAAGAAATACAATTTAGAGCCGTCAGAAATAATCGATTGAATTATTGTCAGTCACTTAAATTTGCATTTTATCTTAAATAATATTAATATATAGTATTAGTCTCCGCTGTAATAATTTTTCAATTCGTTTTTTAAGGAAAGGGTACTTTACAAAAATTTGTTTTAACTATTATTTAAATTGTTCGAAATTTTAGAAAACTTCTAATATTTAATTGCTTCCATTAAGAAATTAATATTATCTTCTCCGACTAATTGTTTCTCCTAAATAATATATTAATATATATAAGTGTCTATACATTTCTAAATTTCTCGAAACACTATGATATACTAACAAATCGACCCAATGAAATTGCCAACAACCAAAATTAATCAGATTCTTCAAGACTTTCAACGATCCTTGAACCTGTCACTAAATCTTCACCATTCGCCCCAATTAACTGTCTCTCTCACTCTTAAATAACCATTTCTCAAATCCACGAAATCACCCAAAACCATGAGTGACCGAGTCATCTAAATATTCTCCAATCAACAATCCTCGTCGGCAATCTCGCAAAGCACGCACACCGTTACATCCTCGTCGTGGAAAATTTTCCAAAGCTACATTCGTCCACGTTAGTACACGTTTCCTTTGAATCGTCTCTAAGTTTCTCGAAGCTCCTCTATCAAAGATATTCAATCCACTACCAAAATTACTGAAATTCCTTCAAAGCCCCAATGATCCTTGAATCTAAAGCTGCATAATTAACTCCCGAATCTATGAAGCCACCCAAAACTCGATCCAGGTCGTCCCAGTATCCTCCAATCGACGATCTTCGTGATCTAAAATTTTTCCAAACCCTTTCGTTGACCAAAATCTACAAAATTAAAAAAAATCTTGGTGTCAAAAGCACTTGGTCGATGCTGAACGCTTCGTATTCGAAATCAATTCACGCTTTTTCCTCCTCGCGGAGTTAATCCGTGTCATTTCGCACCTATCGCGAATATCATCCGGAAAGTTTCGCGATCATTCGAAGCGATCGTGTCGCGAGTTTTCGAGGACATTCTCTGAGTCCAAGTGAAATGAAACGAATCGGAGAGGCATCCCTGTCCCGTTCGCTCGAATCTTCGTCCACGAGATTCGTGAACGGTCGTTCCGAAGGAAGCTCACGCGGAATCCCGAGCAATTGGTCGTTGACACATTTTCCAGCGACGTTGGATGATTTTTAAAGACGGAACACTCTCGATTGACCTCTGCGTTTATCCGACCGGGTATTTTTGCATCGAATTTTTACGTAACCAGCGCGAGCACGTTCGGTTTCACGTTCATTGCGCAAGGCTGATCACGAATTTCGTCACGGTATCACACCGGAATCCACCGGTTATCGTTCACTTCCTGTTGTCATCGATGATCAACGCGAGCCGGTGCGAATTATTTCCTTGGCCACAACGTCTTGATCGCCGTTTCACGTCGCAAAACCAGTCGCTTTGCATATTCCGATAAAAGCGATTTCGTGTTCTCTCGTTTCCATGTAAAAAAAGAAGTGGTTATTAAAACTCCCAAACGCGATAAAAATTGTATTACTTCTTTTCCACGGTAGTACAATAAAAATATGTAGAAATAATTCTGATTGATAATCTAGAAAATGAAAAATTATTAAGAAGGTATATCTAATTTCTAAGTTATATCAGAAAATTGATTAATATTTTTATTTTTCTGTTAATATCAGAGAAATTATTCTGATCGAGTTGGGAACAGGGAAATAATAGGAATCTTTACAAATTCTTAAGGTACACTTTTCATTAGTACACCAATTTTTTTTGCAAATTTCTACGTATGTACATATTTAAGGAAAAGGAAACTCCGAGTTATAGCAAGGCTGAACAACATCATTAACCAGAGCTAATAAGATCCGTCACTAAACAAACATGAAAAAAATTTGCATAAAATCCACTTGGTATCCAATGAATCACGACAGCGATTGTATATTCGCAATAAATCGAACAGAAATCGTCGTAATATCTTTATCATCCTACACGACGTACACCTGACGTGAAATATTGAAAAACAAGATAATTACCCGGAAAATTTGTCCGTATTCCTTCTCTCCAGAAATACGCGAATTAAAATAGAAAATAGGATTTACGCGAGACACCCACGAAGAAACATCCTGCCAAAAAGAAACCTCGTTAGAAAGCACATCTCTAATTTCACGCGTTATTCCTGCATCTGTGAAAATGAGAAATACAGGAAAATTCGCAAGCCATTGTTTCGTTTCTTAGCTTTCGTCAGCGGCTATAAATACACTGGCAAATTCGCGGATTCTGTTTGCATCGGTTCGTCGCAACGATCGAGCATTTCGAGCGGGAAAACACGAAAGTTTCACCGGTTCCTGGAACAACTTGTGCATTGTTATTCGCGTTCGCGGCCCTCTCGGCTTTATGCAAATCCTTTTTCGCGGCTGTTCCCGAACGCCGCACGGCCGGAGTCCTAGAATTGCTGGTCGCTCGTGTTTTTCCGCGCCTGCTGTAGCCGTCTAATTGCATTTGCATTATTTCTTATTATTCCCGGGAATGTATTCCGGGAGGAGGAGTTTAAGATCGGGCGCTGGAAAAAAATTTCCCGCCGGAGGAGTGAATTAATTTGGCCGGGTAAGCAGCGGATTTGGTAGTGTAATAAATCGCCGGGATGATTAAGGTGTATCTCGGCCGGATTTCGCGGTCGAATCGCCGATTTTCAAGCGGCCCACGTTCGGAAACCACGGAATTAGGAGAAATTTATTCACCGGCCATGAGTTCCTTGGCTAACAACGCGTTTAATTAGCTCTGCGTCTTTTCGTTTCGTCAGCTTGTGCAACGCGCACTTGACTCGTTTAATAGAGGCTGTAACACACACGTGTACATGTGTGATACTCTTACGAGTATTATCTTCCTTATTTTCCTTTCTTTAAAACCGGTATTTATCTCGATGCTAATATTTTCGCTATTGCTGTCGCTATTCTCGCTGCTTTCTCTATTTCTGATATAATATTCCATGATTTTTCCTCGTTCCACGACGCCGCAATGAGAGAGTGATTATACGGCAAACATCTGGTAAAGAAAATCCTCTTTGCTTCTGAAAATGAATTTTTTATTTTACTTGCTTATAAATGAAATAAATAGTGTCCCATTCGATGCGATACATCGGTCTTCCGAAAGTGTGTTACTTAGAAAAGCGGAATAATTATGCGAGAAAGTTGATAATTATTCTTTCAAATACACCGCAACTCTGTGAAAGTGTAACTTAATAATTAACTGTCCCCTCGAGAACTCGTTAGATCCCCAAAAGCAGCTACCCTAGACTGTGCCACCCGTGGAATTAAAACCGCGTCCCAGCGGAGGTAGAAATTCGCGAAAACAAGAAGCTAATTATGTCGCTAATGAGATGCTCGTCGAACGGCGAACACGAAGGAAAAGAGATTAATGTCGGAGGGGTGAAAGGTGGAAAAACGATGGCAAAAGAAGTGCTCGAAGCTGAGACCGGCTCGAACGAATCGTTCGCCGGGGCTAAATGGCTCGCTGGCTGCTGCCGGCTTTTTTTCCTTCATCGAGAGTTCACTGTATTGTTCACCGTGCTCGGGGACGTAGACAAAACAGGGATTACCGAGCCTCGAGACGTTTCGAGATCGCCTAGCTTCTTTGCCGATCTTCCTTTAGGCCTATTTAAGAGCATGACGTTTGCACTCGTTGAAGAAATTGGACGAGTTTATTAATAGAGGTTCGCGATGCGTACACCAGCGGATAATCTAGGAGTTGCTTGATGTTTGAAGGAATTTATCGAAAAATCCTGGGAAATAATCAATTCCAAGTCCGATATTTAACAGTATCCAGACACTTAGCATAAACAATAATCGGTATAAACCGTGCGGAGCATTTGGATCGCATTTCAGCAACGTAAAATCGGAAATTTTTATCGAAAAATCAACGCCGCAGTTTCCACGATATTCGAATATATGATATTCTATTATACGAAACCTTGAATCCACAGAAACGTGATTGTTTCCACGTACAATCCAGGTACCCGCGAAATTATTTCACGCTCTAGAGTTCCTTCAGCGAAAAATGCAGAGAGTAAATATATTTCGCGATGATATCAATGCACGAGTACTATATTCAGCCGCTAACATCATATTTTCCTTCGGCAAATTATCAAACGCGAAAGTGCCAGGAGAATCGTTAGAAGCGTGCGTAATTTCGAATAATCGCGCGTTTAAACCGGAATTATTTATACCCGTGGATAGACATTGAGATAAAAAGCTGCAGTTTATGCAAGTTAATGGGAAGATTTTAATAACGATTTAATAACTCACGAAGGTCCTTAAGATAACGAGTTGCGCGGGAGTTTCGGCGGCGTCTCCGCGACGCCGTTAACCAAGCGCCATTTTCACCGTTTACGTTCGCCATTCAAACATCGTTAAGCGGCGGTCTTTCCACGAAAATTCCCTCGGAAGGAATCGAAAAGACACCGGAGTCGCGGAATTATTTATATAGCCGATCGTCCGCNTCGCGGCGCTCCGCGAGTCAATTAAACGAAATGCACCGCCCGCGCGCTTTTTCCCGGGGTTTTCATAAAATATACAAACGCTTTAACGAGCACGGCTAGTACCGTGTGCATTGTTTCTCGCGCGTGTTTGTTTGCCGCGTTTCAATCGGAAAAATTTCCCAGCTCTTTTCCCGGTTTCTGGCTCACCAGCTATCCGCTAGACTCGATCCTCCGTGACCAGCTGTTTTTCCACCCACGGTATTTTCTTTTTTCCTCTCTCTCTCTTTCTCTCTCTCTCTGTCTCTCTCTATCTGCGGAGAAACAGAGGGACAACGAAGAGACGCAATTAAACGGAGTCGCAAATTCTTCTTCGCGAAGAAAGGGAGCCGGGAACGCGGCTCTGAGAGACACGCTTTTCCGTGGTTTCCACTCTTTGTGCGGAGATAAATTGGCCTCCTTTTGTTGTCGTTTTTATCGCGACATCATCTCCGTCCTCTGTAATTACGGTATACTGATTTTTATATACTTGCCCGGGGTTTTTCCAGTATCATTTTCACGTTCTACGAAATTGTTCATAATTATTCGTGCTTTGTGGATAATTCCTGAATCCGTAGATGTTATTGCTATTTATATTTGAGAAAAAGCGTTTACATAAAATACACTTCATAAAATAGAGGAATACTAATTCTCAAATATCGAGATTTAAATAGATAAGAGTATATGACTAAATAGTTGATAACTTTTGTGCTTTGTTAACAATTCCTGAATCCGAACTCGTTAATTTGTTCTTTTATAAAATTCGAGAATGGTGGATTTATCAATTGTTCTTCTACTTATGTAACTCTTATTGCAACAATACCCAGTTGCGAAATTTAAAGACGTGAATTTATTTTTCTTTTTCATTTTTTAACTTGAGAATGATGGATTTATCAACGTTACTTTTATCGTAATAATACCCAGTGTCAAAATTTGAAGTGTTCCGCAAGATACGCTTTAAAAAATCTGGGAATATTAATTAATACTTCGATAGATTAGAATTCTCAAATAACGAGATTTATACGAATTAGAATATAATTTCCACCATCGTTAAATAAATTTTGTTAGTTTCCTAGCTCTCTAGAATTTCAGGGATTTCTCTTGAACGATATAATTTATATTAACAAGTGTGTAATTATCTCGGTTATTCTCCGATTTTCCCTCTCGCGAAATGAATATAGATTCAAAATAAATTTCTGCAATTTTCCCGCTCGACGAATCCCAGTTGGATAGGTGAGAAAAGCGGGAAAGATACGGCGAAGGAAAGTTGTTACTCGTTTGAATGGAACCGTTTGACAGCCGGGAGGGAAAAGTTAAATGGTTGTTGAATAAACCGCAGGCAACGATGAAACACGCCTCCGTCGACCACATAATCGTATCGCAGTGTAACTCTGTATTGTTTAGCATTAATTAACTCGCGGCGAAATCGAGATTAGTTGTACGATGACGGGGGAAGCCAGGTAGTCCGATAATTGATTCAGTAACCGCATCGAAGTTGAATCAAAGTGACCTGCTTGGAGCCGGGCATGAATCGCGTTATGTCACGTTACGCTGGCAAAGGTCGCGTTATGTAAAACATGCCTTCTTCCACTCTTCGATAATCCATTTTCCTTTCTTTCATACCTTGCGTTTACGATTTCCTCCGTTTCCATGAATTAAGTCCTCGACCGTCTTACTTTCAACTCGGAGTAATTCTAAGATGGAATATCTCGGCTTTAAAACATCCCACAATTGTAAGTCCACTTTGATTTCGTAAAGAAAGGTTCGCGCTGTACGATGCAATCGACAAAAATATCGGAAAACAAGCATCGCCTTTGGAATAATTTTGTAAATAGCGCAAAGTCGCTTGCGAAATTTTTCCAAAAACGAAACTTCGTTCAATCTATTATACAAAAAATACCGTATAGAAGCCTGACAATTTATTTCGGCGAAAGGCAGTCTATTCGCGTAAATTTCCTGTTTGACTTCCGAAGATTAGCCAAGCAGGTGGAAATTTGACCTGTCAATGGATTAAAATTTTACATCGATGAGACGAGGGGCGAAGCTACCCTCCTCTTGCGAGGAGGCTACGCATGAAGGATTAATTTCAGTTAGGCACGTAGCTAGTAGAGCCATAAACCCGGTAGATCTGTTGACTATGATACCCCAAAGAGGATTAACATAATTTAGTCATCGTTCCGAAGTTAATAGCGAATTACGCCACATCCGGAGGCTTTACCAGGCAACTATCACCCGGTGACTCTCATTAGACACTAGGAGGATAAAAGGTCCTCTAAAATCGAATTGTTCCACTAGTCGTCTATCCTATCAGTGATCCGATCATCATAAATCAGACGTACATTTATAAAATTCTGGAAAATCAGGTTACTTACAATCAGCATATCAACTATTATATAGTTAGCAATCTATTAGGTCTACCGGAAAGTTCTGTGCAATAATTTCGTTTCAAGTATGAATATGTATAGCGATATACGTAAACCGTATACATCTTTTCTTCAAAAATGACATTTACAAATCACGCGGAAAGTCATAAGCAGCGATGGAAATTATATCATATACATTTAAATATTGTTAAGTGTATTAAAAACTGCATTATTTTCTTCCTTTTCGTGAGCCTAATGCATTCAATCTTCACTGATTGAACTGCCAATGCAGGCAGTTCCTAAAATCATCTAATCCAGATAAATAATAATATTTCTCAAATTTCCAGTACCCTGCGTACTAAGGAACATAAATTCTCTACAAACCATTTTCAAATCCTTGTAATTCCATCTATCTCTACTATCTAAATCTGTCTATACTCGTGTCAGAAGTTCCGAAAGCTAATGCATTATCATCAGCGATCCCTGCAGCGATTCAGGTGCACAAAAGCAGGAATGAGGTAGGAAGATCAGCGACACGGAAACAAGGGAACAACAACGCCATAGCCTGTTCCCTGTTTCTCGAGCTTTTGATCTCGGACGCGAGCTGGAGCGTCAGCTGGAACAGCTCGCGAGTTCCCTCTCTCTCTCTCTCTTTCGGAGAGCAAATTGGAAACGTAGCAATCGAAAGCGAACCTTGACACCTTTTGCAACCCCACCCTCTGTCTCTGTCCCTGTCTTCTCCCTCCACGGTGGCTAGGTAGCTCGTGCTGGTCGCTTTTCGAGAGGCGACACACTCGACACCGGGATATATGCTGTTCTACTCGGTCGACCGCATCAGCCAGCGGGGAAGTTTCTTAAAATAGAGTCTAGTGCCGGCCGGAGGTTGCCGTGTGCATGTGCACACCCCGGCCGGGCCGATGGTACGAACACACAGGGTCGAGCCACTCGAGGGTGGCTCCGAGGGGCGAGACAGAGGGTGGTACGCGCCGCTGAATGTGTCTGCTCGAGCCAGCCACGCGGATTCCGCTCAACACCGCTCGCGTTTAAGTGTGACAATCGTTCTTTTCTCTCAGGGTCGAGCTAGTCTCTTCCTCCGTTTCGCTTTTTCTTCCCCCTTCCGCCTGAACTCTCTCTTCGTTCCCTAGATGGGTTTAGAGTTTTCGGTTTTGTTCCTCTCTGGCTGTCTCGCTGGTTCCTCGCCTTCGTACTCTTGCTTTCTTTCCACGGTCTTTCAGGGACTGTCTGAGAGACCTTTTCGTCGGAGAGAGAGGGCGAGTGACAGAGAGAAATGGAGGGGTGCTGCGTCGAGGATTCGGCAGGTTTGATTTCGCGGTTCTATTGTTCTTTTTTGCAGACTTTTCGCGGGTGTTTAGGCGTGCTATACTGTAGTCTGTGGGTGTCGAGGAATTTTCAGTGATTGTTCCAGTGTCTCCGTGTCGGTTAGGCAACGCGTAGGGGAGTGTCAGAGGGTTTGAGCCGATGATAACCGAGATGCCTAAGTTCTTGTAATATAATAAAAGAGTGTTTACTATTTTAGTTACAATGAAAGCGTATTTATTATCTAAGGGTGGATACACTGTGTGTATAATATAAAATATATAAGATTGTAAATATGGAAATGTAAGGAATTTTTAACTCGTCTTTTTAATTGATTCGCTGAAACGTAATATTCTCGCGATAGTGATGCGAAAATTAAAAAAAGAAAGAGATTGTCAATCTTCGGAATTTCTTCTTTCTACCTTTAACAGGAACTATCGCAGAATTTTTGTATACCGTGTATACCGAGTTTCTGTTCCATTGAAAGCTCACAGAGGGTGAAGCGTGAATTACCAAAGTTTCCCTGAATTATATTCAGTTCGTATGAACTTATAATGAACTTTGACTTTCTCACGGTATTCTTTTCCCGGGCTACTTTCCTCTGATAATAGAAATAAATTCTACCGGTAAACTACGGACCGTGAATTTTATTTAGAAAATTTTTTCCCGACTTTCCGCGTGTCTATTTCACTTCTCCGCCATTCTCGCGAGCTCTTTACGCTCGTATACCATCGTGGAGAAACGTTATATCACTCGGTGATGCAATTCGTGGTCCAAGGAAAACGGTGAAATGACCGATAATGTAACGATCCTTTCTCGGAATTTATACACCTGTCATAAACGCTACTGACGCATTCCACAGCCTCATTATGCAATATCACTTTGTTCCCAATCGTCACGTACGAGGACACTTGGCAGCAAGATATTGCTTCTGTAAATATGCAAATAGCCGCATACCTAGGGATCCATTCACGCAGCTGCAGCCGGCGAAAGAGGTGTACGTAAACGGAATTGCAGGTTCGTCTAGATGTCAAGCGTTAGCAAGTGTCAAGTATTAGAATCTCTTGAAACAAAGGGACCCAAAGCTGCCTATCCTATTTTTAGAGTTTGCACTTTAAGAATAGGAGACTTTAAAAATTCCAGTCCTTTTCCTACAACGTGTCTTTCAACTTTCTCTCCTTTACACCTAGACTCCAGTCGATGTGGTCAATCGCATTGGCGAATTGAACTTAAACCAATCAATCACCCGAGATTTTTATATAAATTCGAGGAATCAAAGTTAAAGGAATTCTAAATAATTGTATACAGATCACAGAGAAAATGACAGAAAGATGAACACTACGAAAACACAGATAAATATAACATCTATTTACACATCGGGTTGTTCCAAATAAAACAATCTAATCTTATCAAAGATGATACCCATGGTATACCTATATAATTAATAAAATAATATATTATAATTATTAACACTAATAATCTCAGCAACCACATGCTTACTCAACTCATATCTCATCATGGACTCAATATCGTAACATTCTTGGAAATTTTTTTTATTTCTTCTAGTGAAAGCTGCGTGGAATATAACGAAAAACAATTTCAACATTGTCATCGATGATGCACGCATTTTCTAATTCAGAAAATTTCCTTGAATTCGTTATCTTTAATTGCTTAAATATACACTCGATGTAGGGTTAAACATCGGCATCCTATAAATTCTGAAAGCAAGCATTGAAAAGGACTCTCGACTCCGCTGGTCGAGAGCCACCATCACCGAACTTAAGTCGTAAAGAGACCGCACCACCCTTCGACTATCGCTTAGTCACCCTACTACACCCTGGTCCCTTTCAGACCTCGCGTTAAGTCCTCGAGTAGCAATGCGACACTTTCCCTTGCTGAGAGGCACGCGCAAGGTGAGACGTCGTGAGTATTTTCACCTGGCCGAGGCTCATTGTTCGCGGCCCCGTATCGACGCTTGTTAATTGGGGGTAGGATAATTAGCGTTCGATTAGGCAGGGTCGCGCGGCTCGCTTCAATGGAGTAAGAGTGATCACAATAGATCGTGTTGGCCGTGTAACGCGAGCCTCTGTTCGGCCATGAAAACTGGGTCGTGTCGGGTTGCCTCGGACGGATTCCTCGTTTCCTCGGGGACCACCGCGTTTCGTTTGTTTTCCTCGTCGATCGCCGCTACCCCGCTCTGACGGGGGTTGATATGGCGTAACAGCCGTGACGAGATATTGTCTGTCGGCTGGTGCATGCCACGTGTCGCGGGGCGTTCGGGGAACACGGTTTTTTCGGCATAGGGTTCCCGGTCGAAGGTTATTTCGAGATGGCTCCGTGAAATTGGGTCGGTTGCTCGGTGTCACTGAGTTTTTTCGAGGTTCCGTGCATGGTCTTTCGGATTTTTAATTCTCCCCGGCTCGAATGTCTGTGGTTAGTTGCGAATTACACGCGTGAAACTTGAGAACGTGGTCTTTTGAAGATTGATTTGGAAAATCCGTGTAAATGGTGGATGTCACTGATGCGTAGATAGTCTTTCGGATTTTTAATTCTCCTTGGTTCGAATGTCTTTGGTTAGTTGTGAATTACACACGTGGAATTTGAGAATTGGGCTTTTGAATATTCTGAAGATTATTTGAAGATAAATTTGTAAAATCGGTGTAAAAGGGATGCCACTGGGTTTTTGGAGGTTGTGTGTGGGTTATTCTATGAATTTTCAATTTTCCTTGGTTCAGTTGTCTCTGATGAGTTGTAAATGGCACGCGTGAAACTTTTGAACGTGGTCTTTCCAAAATTCTCAAGACTATTTGTAAATGTATTTGGAAAATCGATGTAAATGGCGGATGTCACTGGATTTCCGAAGGTTTAAATTATCCTCGGTTGAATTGTCTTTAGTGAGGTGTGAATAACACGCGTGGAACTTGAGAACATGGTCTCTTGAAAATATCGAAGCTTATTCGAAGATGGATTCGAAAGGTTATCCTAACAGTTGTTAGGTTCTTGGAATTTTTGTTAATTTTATAAATTTAACGTATTATTTGACAAGTGTATGGTGCGTATAGTTCAAAATTCCAATAATATGAAAGTATCGATTGGGGAAAGTTATTTGGAAATATATTTGCAACATTACTCTCATTGGTTCGTTCTCATACCTTCTATTAAGCTTTCGAATTCAAAATTATGGCTGGTTATGAATTATTATTTAGTGGATTGACATGACTCATGTGACATGACAATATTTGAGGGACAGTTGTTTCGAAGAACGTACGATAGAAATATCAATTACATACGAAATATTATTTGAAAATGGTTAATAAATTATCGAACATTTCCGATTAAAGATGTCGAATTAATTCACAAGTTACTGTCTAGCAAATTGTGTATGACATGTGCCATATAGCATTTGGAAAACACGATCTTCCGAGGAGAATACAAAGGAATTGATTCTAGAAGGTTATTTAAAGACGGGTTTGGGAAGTTGTGGCATAGTTGAAGGTTGATCGTCGGATCTTTCGGATTTAAAATTTCATTTGGCCATGAGTTATTGTCTGGCACGTTGTGTATGTCACATGTCGCGCGATATTTGAGAAACACGATTTCTTGGGGGAATATGAAAGGGTCGGATGCGAAAGGTTATTCAGAGATGAGTTTGGGAAGCTGTGCTAATGGTTAGGGGTTAGTAGGTTATTGGAGCTTCTGCGTAATTAATCTTCCGGATTTTAAATTTTCCCACGAAGGAATCTATATCGAATTATACGGAAACTCGGAATTTCGCTAAACACGGAATATTTTCCGAAACTGGGTTCAACTATATCTCCTCGAACTCCGTGTTATATGCTCGAACGAGAAATTATAGATAGAACAAAATTTCAAGGCAATTAAACGAGACTTTATTATCGCGTTACCATTCCGGAATTCGCGTTTCGAGGCGAGTTACGAATTTCTTGGATAAACCAGTTGCTCGGGTTACTCTGCCTACAGGAGGAATATCGAGGTTAGACGGCGATGCGTTAAATAATTCATGAGACACTGCCACTTTATAGTGTATCAATAACGCTGTTAGTAGCATTAACAACTTATACCGTAACTGCTAACATCAATGTTATTACTGGCATGAAGGATGCGGGATGCCTTGGCACGTGCCAGGATCCCCAAACTGTCAGAGTAATAGAGAGAACACAAGGATACTCCATGATCTATTGAAACCATCGGTTGACATTTGCCAAGGCTCCGAGTCTTTGGGGAAAACAATCCTTCGCGGAATTCTACCTTGGCACTAATTACCTCTCGAAGGATAACCATACTTCTATTATTCTCCGAAGACATCACCCTAACGTCGCAGGAGAGGAAAACCGGTTGCCAATTCGAGCGTTGATTAAACAAATTTTTTAGAACTTTCAGACACAATTTCGCGACGATAAAACCATGGAAACTGTCAAGCTTCCAATCCGAACTATTCTATCGTTCCCAAATTCTAAATTATTCTTTAATCCACAAACAGGAAATCTCAAATTTCAAATTTACCTCTGATCCTTGAATTCAGAGTCCCGGGTTCTCACATTTCAAACCTTTTTTAATCTCCAAGCCGGAATTCTCAAATTCCAAATCTCTCTTTAATCCTCGAATTCCAAATCTCGAGTTATCAAACTTCAAACCTTTTTTAATCCCTAGAAAAGAATTCTCAAATTCCAAATCTTCGGTTAGCTCTCGAATTCGGAGTTCTCCGTTCTCAAATTTCAAATCTCAAACCCAAAACATCTCGTAGAAATCCGAATTATGCTATTGTGATCCCTCGACGTGCATATAAATCGCAAAATCGCGATTAAAAACCGCGAAATTCCCGTAATCGGTGGATCCGTATGAAAATTTACTCGGAAGGAGATGTTCGCTTGGTGGACGGTGCGAAAGGATGGCGGCTCGCGATGGAAACGCGGCTTTTCCGCGGAATACGCTCGGCGACGGAACGATCCGTGGCGCGGCGCGCGGTTCAATAAATGCGCGAGGCCATATTCATCTTGCGGAGCCAATAGAATTAATTTGCGAATTTATCCGCGACGCGAGGTTTCCTCGCATTCAATGAAAGTGAAATTAAGTCCGGTTCATCGGGCGGCTCGCGGGGGCTTGTTAAATGGCGCGCGCCCGCCATTGTGCAACAGCGCCGCCCGCCACGCCGTCTTTTTATTTCTCCGCAAACAATGACGGTTAAATTCGATTGTCGGCGTGTGACGGGCTGAAAAGCCCCCGAGGAATATACGTGACGGAGTGTCGATGCCACTTTTCGGGATTTACGTCGCTCGTTCCAAACCGTTCTCCAGTTCCTGCCTATGGCTTCCCAGGCGCGGCAAATTCAAACCGGTAATTCGCGAACGCTGCTTTTTCCAAGATTCACCATCACGAAGGTTCGGTGAAAATCATAGGCTATCTGGCATATTATTAAATATCAGTTGCTAACGATTGACATTTTCTGTATTAGGATTAAAACTGCTTTCGCTTTTCTTACTAGCAGCTCCTAACAATTTTGAAATTAACTTCGACTAAGAAATTGAGGAATATGAATAAATATCGGAGAAAAGAAATTCTATTAAATGTCAATTACTTTTAATTATATATGTGTGTGTATTAAATTACAGTACTCAAAATTTGAAACTTGATTATGGTATATATAGTAATAGGGATGTGTCTTGATTGTACTTGTTATCAGAAAATACGTACTTTTGGTGGACGACAGAAATATTTTAAAATAACGCATGGTATTAATCAAAAGTTCCATTAATTAAAAAATAAGAAGTTTCGATACAACGTTGATTTTTCTTTAGCCGATGATAGCCTTAAATTTTGTGTCAAGTACACTAGCACCACCATGACCTCTAACGCCGATACATTCCCTGTAAATACCGTATTTATCGTTTAGAGTGATTTTCTAATTTCACCGATACCAGGATTGATCAGTGATAATTACTTACACGCGATTTGGTCCTTTGACGATAATTGGTCACGGTAAACGCTTCTCGCATTAAAGACATTTGCATTTCGACGTCGACCAGGAAAACACGAATATTTGCAAGCGCATTTCTTCCTCATTATACCCAGCGTTCGGAGAATTGAATCTAAAAAGATATTTAAGATTCATGATTTAATAAATTCGAGAGTTCCTGATGATGTAAGGTTCTGGAATTGAAAGAGCGAACAAGCGGGATTTTAAACCGACTGAAAAGTTGTCCAACTGCTTTTTTCCATCCTTCGAGTCGGCTACGCGGCGGATGGAATTTTATTTCGACCAGTAAAAGTTGAATTTTATTCTCTTACTCTCCAACTCGTATAATTAAACGATTCCACTTTTCTTGTTCCTCGTCTATAGCAATTTTTTTCCATTTCTACGTACAATCTAACCTTTTTATAATCGAGTCGTGTAATTCGCTATTTAAATTAATACTATAAACACCGACCTGTAACCTGGATCGTCATTCACGATTCTAATTCGAACGTCATTCTTAAAATATCTTAACATTCGTGTATATTAAAGAATAAATAAATACACGTGTACGATAAAAACGAAAAATAATGAAAACAAAATTAAGCGAAGAATCGCACATATACGAATGAGTATAAATATATAAATGAGTATATATATGCAAAGTCTATGTATACGGGAGAGAGAGAAATCTACGGCGACGTTCGTAATTAGAAAAATAGAAATTAAATACCATTCCGTCGGATTTCGTAGTTCCAGCCTGGACAGATATCTCATCGGCTTCTCCGTGCATCCTGTTTCTTAAATAATTTTTATCTCTTTCGAATCGAAGTCCCTCTCAAACAAACACAAAAGGTCTCCGGCAAGCCTTTCAGCCGCATCGCAAAAATCCCGCAACCACTACAATACGAGTCGCCCTCCTCCCCTTCTCCCCCCTTCGCAAACAATAAAATTTACGTAGCCTCCTTATCGACGACCCCTCGACCAATCCCCGAATTTTCTTTCAATAAACCGTCCCTGAAGAATTGAGAGACCAGACTCGCTTCGAAGGTTAGCCGAATATGTCCTTTCTTCGACCATTCATTCCCTCGCGAGGGATCGATCTTCCTTCTCTCCCGCTTAACGACCACTATACCTTCCTTCCCGGACAAAAATCAACTGTCCCAGCTCTCTCGAACCCTCGAGGAGAAAGAAAAAATTAGGAAAAGAGAAAGGAGAGGAGGAAAAGATCACAGGATGCGACGAGGAATCTTCGGCTACGAGGATGCGTGCTCTCAGCGGTCCTCGCGTCGTACAAATTCCGGATAAATCAGACGAGCGGATCATTTAGGCTTGCGAGAGGACGAAGAAGAAGGAAACGAGGTGCACGTGATAATTTCACGGCGTTCTCCTTGGTCGTTTCGAGACATCGATGGCCGCGTTCGCAGGAGGTGAACGCGTGGCGATTTGTATTCCGAGAGCTCCGCGCCGCGGAGTCCCTTGATTTAGTGCTAATAAATATTCATTGGCGTACTTGAAACTGACCTCAGAGAATTGAACGGCATTATCGTGTGTACTCTTCGAAGATTAACCGCGATTATTCGCTGCTCCATGTGTACCGAGTGTTTTATTCTAATCGCTTCGACGTTGTTCCGAGGAATTGACCGATGCTGCTATTAGATAGAAGAGGATTTTTTGGGTTTGGGAGATCGTCCAGGTGTTACACGAGGTTTTTACGACGAGGATGATAGGTATAGTTAATTTGGCTGATCGCGAAATGGTTTGGATTTGGAGGATGAGACGTAGGATTAAAACGTGTTGGGTTAGATTGTCGTTTTATGGCGTGGATATGGAGGATGAGAAGTAGAATTAAAATCTGTTACGTTAGGTTATCGTTTTATGACGTACATTGTCGAGTATTTGATTGTTTGAGGAAGAATTTAGGTACTCGTGTGTTAATAGTAACACATAAGATAATACATTAAGAGTATGGTTACTTAGGATTATAATCTTGTGGTGCATTTAGTATTTAATTACCGAATAGTAAAATATTAAAATGTATTAGGTATTAGATTATTGGGTATTGAAATACTAGAAATTGTCGAGTATCACATTACTTGAGAAAGGATATAGGTACTCTTATGTATTAATAGTAACACGTGTATTAATGTATTAAGAGTATCATTATTTAGGATTATAATATCGTACATTTAGTATGTCGTTCCTGAATATTGAAATAATAAATTATCGAGTACTAAATACTCGTTTAATTATTGAACAATAGTGTTACTTCTTTACATTTTTCAATATTTAAAAATTCCAATGTATAAACTATTATATTAGTAACTATTGAAAGTCGAATGAGAATACTCAATTCTCAGCTCGAAAATCTAGAATTCTTCGTAAACTTTTCTACAAAATTATATCATTTAATTAAATAGACTCTTCTAAAAATATTTCCTCGGAATTCTATGGAATTTTTAGCCACAGTTTATCAAATTTAATATCGAGTTTTAAAGAACGCGCACAATTCCAGAGACGCAACACAAAAGGTTTAATTCTCTCTCTGCAGGATTGAAATTTAAATCGGGAATTATTCAAAAACAACACGAATCTCCAATCCCGAGTTTTCAGCCGGACTTAATTAAACGGATATCCCGTCTTTTAAGACGTTATTATTAATCCGATGGAACATTTATATAACCCTGGGAGGAATTATTAATTCGCTATCGATCAATTAATTACACGATAGGGGATCTCGTTAAAATTTCAATTCTCCGGTGATCCGAGACTGAAAAGGGAATTTCAACGGGGGCTGGTTGAGGAAGGTTACGCAAGAACAAGGGTAAAAATTGAAAACAGAGGGCTCGCAAGACGTTACAGCATCGTCGGTGGCAGATACTTATCTGTTATTGCGATCAACGTGCAGAGTAACCGCAGAAGAAACGATTCCCTGCGAAACGAGCTGTCGATACCAGCGACCCAGGGTCGTTATGCTCATGTTCCTTGTCGTTGGATCTTTTTCCTCTGATCTGCTTTCATCTGCTCGATCCGTTTCTTGCCCTCCGTCGATTACCCTCGGACTATCGTGTCCGGGATGCTCCGAAAGACTGAAAAAGTCCTGCAACTTCGTTCACGGGATGTTCGAACGTGTAAGAACCGAGTATTCCGTCCCTCTTTCCTGTAACATCTTTTTACTTCCCGGTAACAGATTCGCCTAACAAATCTGCAATAATTTATCTAGAATTCGTATCCCCAAATTTACTTTTTGGAAATAAATTTTGATTTTTATGTTAGGCATCATTTATAATTCTATTTCTTGAAAATTTTCAAGTTTAATTAAAAAGTTTTTATGGGATATTGCAAATTATCGAAAGTAGTTGAGATATTATTTTTTAGGTAATTTCGGAATACTATCGTGCTGTAATAATTTAAAGGAAATTAAAATATTTTGTTGTGTAGTTTTTTGGAGGAATTTTTATAGAACACTGAAAGTTATTGGGTAATGGTAGATTAGTATTATTCTTGGAGTGATTTTTGAAAATTATTACACAGTGTTAAGCGAATTATGCGAGGAGAACGTTTCTGCTTAAGCGAAATCTCTTTGGGAGCCGAAGAGAAACCGAGAGCTATAAAAATTTTCGTTCGTGAGTGTCATAAAAATGGTAGTAAAATTCACCGAGTTTGTTAAATGATAAGTAATTCGCATTATCGAATCCTGGCGAGTGATATTTACGACACCGAGTCGTAAACACTGTAAATTAAAACTTCGTTCAGGTCTACGCGAAGGTTTTAAAATACTAATGTAATCCTGTCTGTGTGCTTCGTCTTCTAAGACTTCAAGTAAAACGCGTTGATCACGAATTCAACAACTTCATTATACGTGTCGCATAAAATCCTAAATATTCAGTGTTGAACTTTTATATCTTCTTTTACGCCGCGTATGAATAACGAATCGACTTAATCCTATAAATTACTCGGTGCAGCTTATTTGACGAAGATCAGACGACGAAACCTGTTTAAATTTCAACTTTGCTACCCTTGTTATTAACCTCGTGGACAGATGTCACATAGAAGTCAAAACATCCGATTCTAAATTCTTGCAACACCGTGTAGAACCGCGCGAATAATAAATCAACCCTGCAGAGTAGCATGTGTAACTCGTTCAAACGGAATTAATCAACGAAATAGAAATTTGGGCAGAGCAAGACGGAAATAAAATTTATTCAAAATTCAACGACTTCGTCACCTAGTCGGGTGAAGTACTCAATATTCATCCACAAATTTTTACACCATATGGATCCACTTGAATAAGAGATTTATTCGAGTAATCCGTCCAAGGAAAATTAACCAAGGGAATAAAAATTTAAACACGAGTGAGACAGGAATAAAAAGAAGATTCTCACTTCCTATAAAATTCCAAATTTTTGCAACACCAGCTGAACCCAGGTGAATAATAACTTCATCGACCAATCTTCTTTACAAAGTACCACGAGTATCCCATTCAAGAAAAATTTAAACAATGTGAGGCAGTAATAAAAAAGAGATTCTCACTTCCTATAAAATTCCCAATTTTTACACCATCTAAACCCAGATGAATAGTAACTCCATCGACCAATCTTCTTTACAAAATACCACGAGTAACCTATGGAAGAAAAATTTAAACAAAGTGAGATGAAAATAAAAAGGAGATTCATTCTTACTTCCTATAAAATTCCCAATTTTTACAACACCATTTAAACTCAGATGAATGATAACTCTATCGATCAATCTTCTTTGCAAAGTACCACGAATAAATTCAAAAGAAATTTAAACAAAGTGAGACGAAAATAAAAAGAAGATTCTCACTTCTCATAAAATTTCCATTTTTTACAACACCATCTGTACCCAGGTGAATAATAACTCCATCGATCAAACAATTCTGCAAAGTATCACGATTAACCAATCGAAGTAAACTTGAAACAAAGTGAGACAGAAACAAACAAAAATTGTCTCGCTCCCTATAAGCTTCCCATAAATTTCCCAAGACTTACCCCGAACAGTAGCAACACCGTGCACTGGAATGATAAATTCGTGGAATGATAAAATCAATGCTCGAAAGCAGCTCTAGCCATGCCATTGAAGAGTGATCAATCGACAACAGAGAGATACCGAGGATAGAGAAGCTGAAGGGACAGCGCGAGAGAGGGCGAGAGAGAGGGCGAGAGAGAGGGCGAGAGACAAGGATCAGGGAGGCAATTTGTCGAGGGCGATAATACGCGGCGATAAGCGAGCGTCCAGAATCGCAAGGACGATTCCGGCAGATGAAGAGATTAAGAAGTGGAGCGTTGGTCGAGGACGGTTTTGCAAACGAGTCGCTTTGCACGATTCCAAGGGTATACCCCGGCGTGCAGGCCAGACGCATGGGACACGTGTGTACCGATCGCGATTAAGATATCGCGGTTGCTCGTTCCTCGACGAGTTCGTTGGTCGTTTCGAAATGGAATCGGCCACACGCACGCGTGCACAGACTTTCAAGAGGCGTCTTCCGCCGCATATTACCCTCTAATTTGGGTTACCACGCTCCCAGGGAAATCATTTCCTTCGGGCTCGATCGGGATCAGGATAAGGGACCTCTCTTTCGTTCGTGCTTTCTCCCAAATTCGCTTCTTCCATTCCTTTTATCCAATTTTTTTTATCAATTCCGCGCTGGCATTTCGTGATCTCGGTGAATGGATTTCCGGAAGCTCTTAGACTCCTAGTGTTCGGTAGACTGTTTCTTTAGATTCGGAATTATCGGTAAACGATTTTCTAAAATTTTTTGCAGCGAATTTAACCTAGTAACTTCCTTGGATGAGATTATGTCAAATCGTGTCTATTTGGATTTTTTTATAATCTATAATCATTTTTTAAATTTTGTAATTATTTTATATTATTTTATAATATCACTGACTAATAAGGAGGTTGATATTAATGTTAGTAATTTATTTATTTATTAATATTTTATTCCTTTGTCTACGTGTGAGATTAGTAGCAAGGAAATCGAGCCAAACACGAGTGTGTCAGGTGTGAGGCGTGGTTTCTAGCTAAGACTCTATGTAAACAATACGGGCTGGCTCGTTGTAAATTTTCGTCGAAGTCTTCTTGCCTCAGTTCTGTGTTATTCTTCGTCGCGTCCGGACGCGATGGCTCGACGTGTGACCGACTCTGCTGTTTATGGCACTCGCCATCGAAACAAAAAGAAAAAGTAGTAGGCAAGCGGTTAGAATTTATTTAAAAGGTGAGATTTTATTTGCATTTTATCGATAGTGCTATTCTAATAACAAAAATCGACGTTGATTTATTTTTTTTACGTAGATATAAGATATAGAAATATCGAAAATCATATTTCTCCAATAAAATAAATATTGTAAATTACTTTTATCACCTACGATTTGAAAGAAAATTTATTTAATCGCGAAATTTTACGAGCTTCGTCGAATACTCGATCCAAGCGATATAATCATATTTTTCCTACATAGAAAATACGACATTTTTAAACTTCGTGGCGAATAAGTAACGAGTACTTATTAACATAAAAATTCTGCTAATTTAAATATATACCGAATTTAAGTTTGAATTATCTGCTTCGACTTACCCATCTACTTGACTTCCGGACACTTCGCCAAGAACCAATTCCAAGAACCAATCCCGAATTACGAAAGCAGGGATACAAATATCGAAACCACACCTACTCGGGGTCCCATATGAGACACGGAAAGATTCAGTCTTGCTTTCCCCTTCGTAGAATTCGCTTCGTTGCTTCTACGTTTATTATACTTCTTCGTAAAATTTATGCCGCTTCGTAAATTACATACTTAAATCTTAATTCGTAGATTCTAAATCAATCTCGTTCAAATTTATCGCTTCAGTGTTGTTTATTTATTTTAATTGAAGGTTCGTAGCGCTCACCATTTTTAGATATTGCTTCGTTACATATAACAGAGGTGGTTAAATCAAAAAATAATCAAGATTCGTATTTTCTATTGAAATACGTTTATATTTTTCAATGTTTAAAATGTGAGAGACTCTTATCGATGTTTTCAATCGTTTTTATATCGATATCAATTATGTTTCATCGCTGTTGATTTATAATGGACACCTCTGATATATTACGTATTTATGACATATTCGTGTTTATGTCCTATTAAATGTGCAATTAAACACGTGGAATGTTCGTAATATATATTCGCGTGTATTTAATTCTAGGAATTTTTATATTAATATGTAGAACTGTACCTATATTCTTGTATTTTTATATTTTTAATCTTGCGTATATTTATACGTGTCCAGGTTTCTATATCGAAGAACCTAAATGCGAGAACCTTGTCCCTTGTGCTTTTAACTCCTCGCAGTTCTATATCGTCACATTCCTATTCTTTAAACCCGAAAGCATTAATGTCACAACCTACGCTTTTACGTCCTTTAACCTCTCGTATCTCTATATTTCTGCACTTTTAAATCTGAGAACCTCAATTCGAGAATTTACACGCCTGCGTTTGCAACTTCCGGTATTTTCGTAGAACCACATTCGCGCGTTTTTAGCTTCCTGTATTTCTACGTTTTTGCGCTACAATTTTACCCAACTGCGTTTCTGCGCCTCCGAAAAACTATATTTTATACAAACACGTTTAAATTTAGCACTGTGCGAATCGAAAAACCTATACTTCTATATTTCACGCCTAAGTACTTCTGTGTGTCTTCATTTACACGTTTTATTTATTTATTATTTATATGGACATTTTCACACAATTCTCGTGTATACTCTTACGGTCTTTCAAATCCCTATAAATCAAGAAACTAAACTAGAAATACGATAGAACCAAACTTCAATTCTTCTTAATAATATCGCGATTCCCATAAACAAAGAAAAACGAATGTAAAATATCTTTGCAATGCAACCCTGCAAAATCAAATCCAACCGGAGCGTTCGAATCAATTCTTTTTCGTAACATCCATGATTCTCCGAATGTTCTTAAGCCTTTCTTCGAGAATCTCTAAAACCCTAATAAACAAAGGAAACATATATCTTCGCAACGGAACTCAAGCACAGCGTTCAGAGTCTTCTAGCTTCAAAGCCACGAATTTTGGAATATCCATAGAAATTTCTGCATCCCACACACTTACACTTCGACACCATCGTGTCACTATACCCTCCTAAAGAAAGAAAAGAAAGTAAACCCTAGAGACACGCTCACTCTTGAACTTAAGCATTTAGAACCATCTAATCTCAAATCCACGAATTTTCGAATATCCATAAAAATTTCTGCATCCTAGATACTCACACCTCGACACCATAACCCTCGTAAACCAAGAAAAGAGAGTGAAACCCCCAGAGACACGCTCACCCTTAAACCCAAGCGTTTAGAACCACCTAACCTGAATTCCATAACATTAACGTCCACTAACGCGCTTCCGTTGCCAAGATCCTCGCAGGATCCTCGGGACGGAAAAGTGCGGCGAAAAAGCGAGAAAGCGAGGAAGAATAGTGAGGAATGAGGTATCTGAATGTGTTTTCAGGGAGGGCGAGGGTGGCGGCGGTGGCGGCCGTTCCGTGACCAGCGCTGGTGGGGGTGGAGGAGGAGGTGGAGGTCGACGGGCACCGAGTCTACGACTGGTGAACGGAGGAGCGACTACAGGGGTCAGTTTGCACACCAGCAGCACAGAATCCGTTCGTTCACCCCATCACCACCTCGGCCAGCAGCAGGGCGGCAACAATAACAATAACAACAACAACAATAATAATAACAACAATAACTGCCACGCCGGTAATAACCCCGCCGCGAACAATCATCCACGGCTTAACAAAGATGACAGCATCAAGATCAGCATCGAGAACACGAACACTTGCACGGACAGCCTCGTCACTGCTCTAGACGACGAGACATTGCTCATCACCGATTTCGTAGCCGACACAGGTGAGTCGTTTCTTATTTTTATTCCTTTTTCTCTTTTTTTTTTCTTTTTTTGGGGGAGGGGGTGTAGCTTTAGTTCGATAGATTTTGCAGTTTAACACGTTGTTAATTGGCAGTTCTTCTCAGAGTTAATTTTATGTCGCTTGTTATTCCTTTGGAATTGAACGTGAAGGTGAAATTTCTTTCGAAACATCTTTTTTATAACAAAGGGGATACAACTTGACGGAGTTTATTAGCTGCATATCACGAATTTATTCGTGACCGGTCGACAATATGTTAAGTTGTCTTCGTGTTTGATTTATCTCGTTTGGGATCTGTAGCGTCGACATCCTAGTGTCGATGTTTAGAGTTTTAGCCTTTCGAGGACCACGTGTGTATTGATTCTAGATGATCTATGACACGGTTAGGAAAATTATCGTTAAATTAATCGCGCCACGTGGAACAAAGATATCGTAAATTTCATTATCGTTGCGCGTAGAATATGAAAGAATCGGTAGACAGTTCTACGTTTTGTGGCCGATCAAATTCGAGATTTTCGTAAGAGATACGGTGCACGAAGATTAGGTACGCTTGTCGCTTTGTTCGGAGATGTTCAGTTACAGTTGAATCTTACCCCACCGGAAATTTAATTGCGCTGCTTGCGACATATACTCTTCGTATTTCACGCGAGATTTCTGACACGTTTTGTGGAAAACCTAGAAGCATTACACACAATCTGTGGAACAGTGATATCATACCAGAATTCTTCGAATTTGTTTTGCATAACTCGTCGATCGAATAAATGTACTTGTTAAAGAAACTTTTATAAAAATAATTAGATATCATAGGATGTTTCTTTGGTTAATATTTACTGTTAATGCAAACTCTTTTTTCAAAACTTCTTTTTAAATATCCGATCCGATTATCTCGTTCTCGTGGATCTGATAATTTTGGACTGGAATGTCGCAAAGTTTAATATGTCAGAATGAAAAAAAGACGCGTTTAGAGGTCCAATTTAACTTGAGAAAATAAATTAAGAATAAACGGGAGTTAAAGATAATTACACCTATACATAGAACACCCACGCTGCCCCAGTGACATATCAGACTCGTCTAATTCAACATAGAATTAAACGCACACGAATCCAGCCACGAATTGTTACATATCTGCCGACGCGTCATCGAAACAGTTTAACCTTTTTTTGTCACACCTATGAAACAATGTTCCGTTATACATCCAAGGTGATGACTGCGGATAAGTCAAAGGAATTAATCGGGAGGATGTTCCAATTACGATGCTTCAATTAAGCGATAGAAGATGAGGTAACATTTCGAAGTAAAGTGGAAAAATGAAGAATAGATTCGCGATTCATCTTAAATTCCAAATTTCCTATTTTCGTTTAATTTTCCGATGATCATAGGAAATGATGTTGAATTGGGTCTCCTGTTTTCAATATTTCTTTTTTAATATTCGTTCCAAGAAACGATTATTAGTTCGTAAATTATTTCGAAATTAAAAGTAGTTAAAAGAATCATTAATACTCGAAGTAGTTTAGATGGTAGATTTGTATCATAATTTCTAACTATTTATTTATCGGTTGAAAAATTTATAGATAATGATTCAAGCAATAAAAACCTGATTGCAATTAGTATAAAATTGTATAGGATATAAATGAATAATTCAAACAGAACTATTTTTCCAAAATTGTATCTCTTATCATTGCAATAACGTATTTCTAATTAACATAAAATCTCACAAAGATAGTGATCAAAAGAATCACTTTCATTAGAAAGAAGAAAGATAAAATAAAGTAAAAATGAATAATAGGATAATTCAGTGAGAAATTTCGATTAATTCTCCTGATATTCAAAACGAATTACCTTCTTAAAATCAGTACACATGGTACAAATGTTTTTACAACCCTATTTTCTCCAACAAACCGGGATAATATCAATTAACGATTGTAGCATAATGTAACCTTATCCGTAACTCCAATGAATATTCGGAATTTTCCAAAATTTCTCGCGCGAAAATACTCGAACGATAATAATTCGGGGGGAAGAAGAGCTAATCGGGGGGTGGATTCTATTTCAGTCGGGGCAGCCCAAACGGAAGCCGCGAATTCGAAGTTATTGGCACACGTGTCCGCGTGGAAATATGCAGCGCCGTAAGAATGCTCGTTGAATAAGCCGTTTGTCCGTCGACAAATGTTCGTAACGAGCCCATTATCGGTTGTTGCAATATAGAAAAGCAATCGGGCCGACCGCACATTTACCCGGCGTGTTTACGAGCATCTGACAACCAGTTGCCAACGAGAAGGAACGAAATTTACCCTCGAGAAAATTAATTTCACCCTTCCTTCTTTCTCCTTCCATTTTTCTCTTCGAGTTTTTTATCTACTCGTATCTAGAAATTCATTTTTCATCGCGAAACTAATAGGACGATATTTCCCAAAAATTCGAATATTCTGACAGCTGAATGTTTTCGGCAAATATAGTAGATTCTGATTAATTCTGTAAATAGGTTTTGGGATGCGAGAGAAAATATTGGAAGCTGTAATTAATTTTATTAAACCGAATAAAGATATTAGAATGTCAACGGGAAATATTTATATTCATTTCCAAAGTACGGAATTTTTATTCATAATATTTTTAGTAAATTTTGTTGTAATTACCGTTGTATTGGAAGAATTCAATAATTTGTACGATGCAGAGGATCCTACTTAAATGTAATACAAATGTAATATATTAATTAAATATAACATTAATTAAAATAAGTCAGTATATATTGGTACATGTTGCTATTCTTAATTAAGATCGATCATTTTATCGAATGCATCTAATACGTTTTTAATAGTCGTAAAAATTCTTCTATAGTGATATTTAACACTAAACGTAGCAGTGTTTTGCATCTACCTATTCTTACCGTGAATATAATTACAAGTAAAGAATTTTTTGCTATAAAAAGTTAGCTAAGAGAAAAACGAAAAGGGAGAAATGGAATGATGAGATGATATAAGTACAATTTTAAAGTAAATTTCGAAAGGGATCATTTGACCCCGTTCGGTACGTTTAGTGTAAAATTATTTTCACACCATATATTCTCCATTCTTCCCCCAATTTCCCATTTCGTCAATTTATCAATCTAATTAAGCTTCTGAGAAATCAAAACAGAATATTCCACCGAAGAGATTAATATCCAAGCGTATTTCCAGATTTTCAAAAAGAGAAATCTGAGCATCTGTTACGTGTCCCTTTCATTTATTTTCCTTCCATAAGTCGGAAGGCTTCTTCTCCTGCTTTGATCTTCGTCCCTCGCCTCTTTCGATGCGTTCCTTAAACTGCTTTTGCTTCTCTCCACTTTTACCTCTTACCACCGGTCCGTTTAATTTCCCAGGGCAACCGATCTTTCTCTCCGTTTCGAAAGTTAATCGCCGTTTATTTTATGCCAATGACTCGGCTTCTTTCCCGACCTCCGGGAGCCGAGGCCGAAAGTGTCGGGACGTCTGCGGCAGCCTCGTTTCCGGCCGCAACCAGACCGGCTTCCCTTGTGGTTTGCGGACGAAAAGAGGAGAATTCCTGAGGCCGCGTTGCGTGCGATTGCTTACTCGATCCTTCGCGAGCTAACACGCGAAATTTCCCGTTTAACGCCGCGAAAATTCTCTATCTTCGCGTGCCGTATCTTCTGTATCTCCGGCGAGAAATTACGCTAGTCGAATAAAGAGTTGATAGAAGAGAGGAGAAATTGTTTTCACGGTTGCAGTGGCGAAGGAAAATTAGGAATGACTGGAAAAGATGGAAATTTGAATGAATTCTGGAATAATCAGAGTTCGATCGGGAAACAAGGGAATTTTAGGGACATGGAAAATATTTGAATTTAGGAAGTAATTAAAAATTAAAATATATTCCTGAAATTTAATAACAAAGAAATTTTAAATTTCGGCTTATTGAAAGTTAAGAAATTTTGATGAATTTTGGAATAATCTGAGTTCGAGCGGGAAACAAGGAAATTTTAGGGTCGTGGGAAATATTTTAATCCGATTTGAGAAGGAACGAATTTTGAATTTAGGAATTTTGTAAGTAACTAAAAATTCCAAAATATTCTTAGCAATTTGATAACAAAGAAATTTTATATTTGGGTTTATTGAAAGTTAAGATCGGGAAAGTAAAGAATAAAATAGTACAGAGATAGGTAAAATTGATTCGCATCGAAAAACTTGACACGATTGCTCCTGGTATTTATAAATATCACTCGTAAAGTGACAGTATAATAATCGATTCATTGGTTAAAGAAAACTCGAGGCGCATAAGAAGATATCGCCGGATAAAAATGTCGAGTCATACGTAGCCTGTTTGCCATAATGGGATTATTATTTCTTTCATAAGAATCGATTAACATTACTGGTTTTCGCTATTGTACATTCATTAGTGAATATTTTTTGAGACCTCGGTGAAGTGCCGTTAAATCGCGTGGATTTTCCAATCTGCGTTCAATCGCGGCGTGTTTTCATTAAAATAGAGATGAAAAAAAAATTAATCAAATCGTAGAGTCTAAATTGGATGGATTTAGCGATCGAAGAAAATGCTTGGTTGTTGCGAAGCAGTATGAAAAGTATTACTCGAGGGTAGATGGGAAATATTTCTCGTTACAATGAACGGACTAACTTAACGGTATGAACGAAATTAAATGGGATTTAAATGTATTAACTCGCCCTTTGTACCGATGGATATTTAATTCAGTAAAATCGTACGCGTAATGTGATACCGGGATAATTAATGCAGTTATAGTAGAGAAACGTTCGACGTGTTTTCCATTGATTAGGTAAATGTTTAATTAATGCGATGGGAATGGAATTAAAGCGGTACGAGTCGTGAACTTTGGTTTCACTTGTCCTCAGTTTCGAATTATTGTGTATGGAATTTCATGAATTTACGGATTTTTTAAATCTCAAAGTCTCGATGCCTCAAACTATCGAAATTTTAAGTAACGAAAATTTGGGATATCGGAGGTATCGAGCTTTTAGAATTTTAGAATTTTAGACTTTGGGTATTTGATATCTTGGGGGTTTAGAAGTTTGGAATTTCAGAATTTCGGAATTCGAAGCTTTTAGAATTTTTATATTCTAAGTTTAGAATTTTTCGGCATGGAATTTAAAAAATATTTAGATTTTAAAGTCTCGAATTCTTATACTATGAAAGTCTCGAAATTTTAAATAGCGAAAATTTGGAATTTCGGTAGTTAGAGATCTTGGGATTGTAGTGCTTCAGCGATAAAGACACGGTAAGAGTCGTCTAGAAATTTCTGTATTTTCTTCCACAAGTTTCCCGTATATGGTAGTATTTTATGAGAGTATTTGGACTGTCGCAGTGAAGGGAATATGAATTATTCACCTATCGCCCCGTTATCACGCACTATACACACGAACGCGAATATGAACGCACACGGTCTCGTAATTAGAGACTATCGAAGCTCGAGTTAATTAAATGTTACGCAGCGAAAATGGCGTTGGAGCGCAGTAAGAAGCGGTTTCTCTCTGCCGATTCCCTCTCGGATGAGATAATTTGCCCGCTCCTCGTCTATCAGGCAAATTATCTGTCGCAAAGCTCGGTCCTACAAAGACACCGGAAAAAGAACATTTTGTGACGGTAACACTGCCTCTCTCGAATGTCGCGTTAAAGTCGTTCCACTTGCACGCTAATTCCCTAGCACAATATTTTTCGAAATTCCACTCTCCGCTTCCAACCTCCTCGTATATACACGCGACGATTTCTAATTGGTAGAAAGCTTTGAAGAAGGTCTTCAATTCGTCGAGAGATTTTACGAGTGAAATTATTTGGAAGAAATTTCCAGATTTGGGGAATTTCTAAAAAATTTCTATTGTTTTATTTTTCTATTTGCATACAGAAAATTTCAAATCCATACCAATTTTCGAACAAGGTCTTCAGTTTTATCCAGAGTTTTCGTAATTGGGTTATTTGACAGAAATTTCGAAATTTGGGGAATTTTTAATTACACGATAAGAATTTTTATTGTTCAATTTTCTATTTGCATATAGAAAATTTTTAATCGATTCAAATTTTCGAAGATCTTCAATTGATCGTGAGATTTTATAAGTGGGTTATTTGGAAGAAATTTGGAAATTTGAGGAACTTTTAATTTTTCGACGAAATTTTATAACAAAGTAGTTTATAAAATTTGTCGACAACATCGTTGATCTTTTAGAATTTCGTTGCAATATCTGACTCGTGTTTCTCTCAATGGCGTTTACATTGTCGGGAGGTTCGCAGAGTGGGAGAATAGGTTATTGCCCTAATCTGGGTGACTCTCGTCTCATATATTTTTATCGTCTACATTTCAGAGTCAATGTCCCTATTTGACGTCTTCCGACCACTTTTCCTCTGTGCAATCCTGCCACTCTACTTGCTCAATTCGATACTTACTTGATAGGAAGACTGAGAATTAATTACGACATACTGATCTAGTTTCCTTCGAAAGTCTGTGCCCTAGTAGAAAAAGCAAAGATAAATTTCAACGAGGACGTGATGTCTGTAACGAAATTAATTTTTCCTAAGAACAAGCCATTCACTTTTACGAACGGTATAGATCGTTTTATACAAAGAAGTTTACCTATCTCACCTTCGAATCTCCCCCACTCTTACTTTCTAAAAAACCATACCAAACCGTGTCATCTTTTTGTTCACACCTGCGATCATTCTCCTGTTCTGACATTCCCTCGATCCAACCTAAAACGAACACCATATGTATCGAAAATCGGAAGCAACCGTGCCAAAAACAATCGATCTTCTTAAATTAAAAATCTATCATGGTACAAGTCTTCGAAAAAATTCGAAAATTTCCAACCACTTTTTTAAATCTTCAATCCTGTGCACTCCGAATTATTTTTCGTCCTAATTATCTGTTTTCTTATTTAATAAATCAATCGACGCTAATCTATATACAGATATTGAACCATATTCTTAAATCTTTCTTAACCCTGTGCACTTCTAATTATTTTTCGTCCTAATCTTGTGTTTTCTTACTTATTAAACGAAAATTCAACATTCGTCGAGTATCATTAGACATAAGAATTCATTTATTAAAAACTGACATCGAGTCACACTCTATACAGAAGTGCAAAGGGTTAAATCATCACACAGACCAACAAACAAATTCTAATAGTTCTCAATAATCTCAGAAACCTCTGAGAAATCACTCAACAGCCACCCAGCGTGCTCTGTTCGAATTCCGAGAATCGGCTGCTAGCCACGAGTCAGGCTAAAAAGAGGAGAAGAACCGGGCACCATAAATCGCCGTAAGACAGTGGAAACCACGTCATACCACCGTAGATGAGACCGGGGATCGCAGGAACAATGAAACACTCGTTCGAAGAGCCTCGATGATCTCCTCTCTCAGCCGAGCAAGTTCGATCACCTCTGATATCCTCGCGTGCAGGAATCTCGCGACCTCGTCAAACCAGCCGAAACACCCGCGAAGACTCCCTTAGTCAAAACCCCTGGCGTGTCCAATTTCTCTCTCTCTCTCTCTCTCTCTCTCTCTAGACCTCCGCGTTTATCCTCTCGCTGTCAAAAATCTTATAGGACCCAGAAAGCCGGGTGTCTCTCGCTTAACAAACGATAATCGAACATCAGCGAAGGGACAGATCTTTGCAACCGAAACATCTGCGAAGACTCCCTTAGTCACACCCCTAGCGTGTCCAATTTCTTTCTCTGAACCGCTCCGTTTATCCTCTGGCTGTCAAAAATTTTGTAAGACCCAGAAAGCCGGGTACCTGGTGTGGACCAAACGATAATCGAAGATTAGCGAGGAGCAGATCTTCGCAACCGAAACAACCGCGAAGGCTCCCCTAATCACACCCCTGGCGTGTCAAATTCCCCCTACTTTCTCTCTCTCCCTCTCTCCCTCTCTCTCTTTCTCTGAACCTCTCCGTCTATCCCATCGCTGTCAAAAATCTTATAGGCCCCAGAAAGCCGGGTGTCTCTCGCTCACCTAACGATAATCGGAGTTCGACGAGGGGCAGATCCTCGCAGCCAAAACACACGCGAAGACTCCCTAGTCACACCCCTGGCGTATCCAATCCTCTTTCTTTAAACCCCTCCGTCTATCCACTCGCTGTCAAAAATCTTATAGGACCCGAAAAGCCGGGTGTCTCTCGTTGACCGAACGATAATCGGCAGATCCTCGCGACGCAACGAGCTGGGTGCAGTGTCAAGGTTGACGGGAGATGGTCGCGCGAGGATTTGCATGCGTTGGCCGGGTATGCGGTGTAAAAAGAATCGAACGCGTGGTCGTCGGGTTGGACAATAAAACCGGTCAGTCCCGGTGGTTTCTGTCTCTGTCCGCGCCTCTGGCCGTGCTTCTCTTCCCCTCTGTTCGCCACGGTTCCGTTGCCGTGTGTGCACGGGCTGGCCGGCTCCGGTGGGTTGGCCTGGCTGGCAAGGCTGGCTTTCGCCGGCCGCGTGGCTTCTTTTTCCTCGTGTTCCGCTCGTCATTAGTCAACCTCTGCACCGGGGACCAGTTACACGGTAAACGGGGCAGACCGTTCTCGCGATCCTCAGGCTTGCTTTCGGGCGATGGCCGAGCAACTGGCGCGCGCCAGCCAGCTCGACGAGCAAAGGAGGCCGCTATTGAGGAGACAAACGCAACACGGGCCCAGCAAGGGCCTCGTCTCCAGCTGGCCCGAGTTGTCGCACCCGCGTGCAACCAGCAAATTCGGTAAGTCTTCTTCGTTACAATTCCGATCCGAGTATTCAACTTCGCAGCCGTTCTCTTCTATCGATGGATCGCGAAGCTTCGGATCGAAGGAGCAGGATTTGGTTCTTCGTGACTGTTCTTGCTATGATGTACCAACGTGACGATATTTCTCGATTCCACTGTTTTTTCGGGTTTTTCGGGATCTTTCGCGTGGACTTGGACCGGTCTCTCGAAGGATATTTAGCGTTTGGTGAGCTGTGCGAATTTTTCGAGGATCCTTGTGTCGCGAAGTGACAGTGACAGACTCGTATTCGGGGCCTATGGATTCTCGAGCAGGTAGAGACAGTGTATGGTTTCGCAAGATGCCTGGTTTCTGTGGTTTCTCAAGAATGTTCTCTTCTTCTTCGTGGTGTAAATTCGTAACGACTTTCGCGATAGTGCTTTCCGATATCGGATAATTCTGTCTTTCAACGGTGTAATAACAGAACGGAATGTTTTGATACTTACGAGTCGCGTAGAGCGCTTTCATTGACGAGTGTTATCTCTTACGATTAGCATAACGTCGAAGAGCCCTCTGAGGAGATTGGTACCGTGTCACGGCTCGTTTCAAAGATCGTGAAACTTTTTGCGAGTGTCTTGCGCAAGATAGTCTACTCGATGAATCCTATCTCGCGGCCAATTAGTTCTTTGCTCTCGAGAAACTTCTTTTCAGTTCTATATCGAGAATTCCGCGTTGAAGACGGACCTCGCTGGATATTCTTATCTTTTTTGCGATAGGCAACCGTGTTTCATTAATTATACAATTTTTCTAGCATTCTGATAAATGGCCCAACGATGTGTTCCAGTTCGTGATAATTAATCTCCTGTAACGGTTCTCCCCGCAGCGAATACAGTCTCGCGTTCCGTCTCGATCCTCCTTTTTTCCTTCGAACTGCTGCACCTTCTTCGTTGCAATTTGTACCGTGATTTATCAGTGACGTTTAGTGCACGATTGCTGGTTTCGTACCGTCTCCAGCAGCTATTCTCCGACAGTGACGATTATTGTTCTCTGAGAATGATTCTCAAATTTGTATCTCACTGGAATTACCACTGTCAGTGATCAATTTACAATTCTTTTATAAATTTAGCTAAGGATATTCGCAATTTGACAGGATGGAGGTAATAGGTTGTACTTTGCTATTATGCGAACAATTTTTTTAATTCTAATTTTCGTTTCCTGAAAAATTAGTAATTTTCGACTTAATTCTAAAGTAACTAACTTTAATTTAGAAATTAGTCTGTAAGCTTCTGCAAAATTAACGTGTGTCGATATAAATCCAATTCGTCCGCTATAAAATACTACGAATAGAATACTACTTTGCATGGAAAGTTTGTACGAGTAAATCCAAGTCGAAAAATTCACCATTTTTGCCGGAAACTTGTCACATCGTCAAAAACAGCAAACTTCAGTCCTTTCTGCGATTCGCGAGACGCAAGTGTCACTGCGAGTGTCACATTTCCACCTTGCTTTGCACACTTGACAATTTTCCTGGCAACGCTAGCGTTATACCCACCACGATGCAGAAAGAAAAAAGAATCTGAAAAAATGATTGGGATATCAACGGAATATAATTAATTACGTAACCAAGTGACAAACGCGATAACGCCAGAAGTTTTACAATAGGGATGATCAAAATTCAGTTTGAGAAATTTTATTTCTACAATTTCTGAGAGCACGCTAACAAAATTTATACTTATCTTCAATCATATTGAGACATAATTGTTTGTAATTAATAATCCTCCTCGATAATAGCAATTTTAGTAAATATATTAATTACAATTCCATCTCGATACGAGTTGTCGTTAATTTTTTCTCTAAACCAGGTATATATTTCTATTAATTCCAGAAAGAAAAATTCTGGGACCAGTCTTTTTCGCTAAATTCATAGTTCTAGCGTTAAAAAACAAAGAATTGTCCAATGACTATTCCTCGAGGCCGAAAAGCTCAACGAGAGTCCTTCATCGATATTGTTTGCCAGCTAGATTCCCATTCGCAATCTTTTCCATCACGTGACGTTGCAAAGAGAGGAGCGAGAATTCTCTCGGTTAACTGTATATTTAAGTCGGGCCGTGGAAACGGTGCTTGGATGGTTTTTACGTTTCACGATGCCGTCGATGGTGCGTATGGTGCGTTTGGGTGGAAGGAAGTCGATGGGAGATCGGAATGAGCTCGCGTGCGACTCGGCTCTCTGGAAGGGGATTTCATGTGGCTTTCGACGTGTCTTTTTTTCCCCGGTAACTGGACTTGAACGTTGTTTATCTGACCCGTGCACCGTGGAATGCCGGTTACCGGTCATATCTCTCTGCCGGATCGAAAAACTCCGCCCGATTTATGAGATTTTATTTACTTCGAAATTCGGGCTACCGGTTAACCGGTATAATTACAGCCGTAATTGATCGTATTCGAAGCTCAGTGGGTTGATCCAGAGATAACGTTTGGGTGATTGAATTAGGTGGATGTGGACGGGAAGGTGATAAGGTGATGTTGAGAAATTGGAGTTTGTAACGTGGGTGGCTCGAAGGCGTGCTTAGTTCCTTCGGGTTTTCAACGAGATTCGTTCGCTTCCTTCATTTTTTCTCCTTACAGGTAGAAATAATTGATTTTATTCCAGATTTAAATGTGAAAAATTCTTTCAATCGTTGTCGGATAAATATTTCAGATAGTTTGGAGGAGATTTTGAAAGCGTAATCGGTGCAATTTCTGTTGTTATTTGGAATCGAAGAGTAAATCGAACCTTCTAAAATTAACGCAGCAGTGTCCATTTTGGGGACATGTCCGAGTATTCCTCTGTGTGGGTGACTTTGGAGAATTCGACTGATGGATGGAGAAAGAAGGAGTGTGAGTGAGATATCGGTATTTCGTGCGATATATCGCGTATATACACATCAATGACGAATTAATATCGATGGCACTCCCTGAACTCGGTTCCAAGAATTGGTGGGGATAGCAATGGACGCTAAAGTGAGCAGAATTCCGGTCGCATACGCGAACAGTCCGGTGTATAACATCTATTTATAAGAATGGATATTCAGAAAATTCCGAAAAATGCACCTTCAGAAAATTCCAGGAAAATGAAACCTCCGGGGAATTTGAGAAAAGGAATCTTTAAAATCTAGGATTATTTTAACGAATGTTTTATATTTATATTTAGTAATATTACGTGTAGCGCGTTACACGCGTGTTAGAAAAATTATTCTTAAATTCCAGTGCGTTATACTGATATTTTTCCGTGAACACTGCTTTCAGAAATTTCCCTTCGGCGATTGCGTATCATCGATGGTATCCTAAACTTCCATGTACAGCATAGTTCCATTAAAGTTACATACATCTTGCTTCTGTAACGAAATTAATAGTTCCCATAAATCTTTCACTACCTCCCCATAACTCCAGTTTAAACCCTTCGAGGACACCATTTCCATAAATCTTTCCTCGAAAACTTCTACCTGCGAAAGAAATTGAAAACTCCTGTTCGCGGGATAACGCCATTACTATGACGGTTTTTATCCCTGTGTAGCAAAACTTTAAATATCTTACAAATCCTCCGTCGCTTTGTCTATGCAATTTTACCTAGTGCCGCATTTCCGAAGCTTCAATTTCCAAGCATTCGTCCAGTTATTGGCACTGATCTCCTTTCATATGGAGAAACTGAAATTTTTCATAAATATTACAAACTATCAACTACCCTTCTACAAAAAAGAAAATGAAATTCTCATAAATCCTTCGCTTTCTTTTCATAACTCCATTCTGGATTGTCTGAAGATACTTTTTACAAAAATTTCTCTGTAAAAACTTACCAATTTCCATTGCCAAACCAATACTCTTGACATAGCACATAAAATATCCTTCTACCATATAAGAAACTTCAAAATTCCCAGGAATCCTTAATTTTTTTTACTAGAACGAAATCTCGTGGTCTCCAAAGGCACCGTTTACAAACATTTCTAATTCCCATTGACAAAGCAATACTAATACTTAATACATCGCACGAACCATCTTTCTATCCTATAAAATTAAAAAAAATCCCAAGAATCCTTCGTTTCTTTCCCACATCACCCTATTATGGTCTGTAAAAGTACCATTAAGAAAAACTTGCATTATCGAATGCTCGTTCGCGAAGAAAACCCTATCCTCCGTTAAGAGAACACCGTCACTCACAGAGATGCCTATCTTGGTTATCTTTCAGGCAACGAGATGAATTACAAGGGCAGCGGGAAGGTCCACTTCGGAGTGGACGATGTGTCCCTCTATGGGACGCCGAAGGAGGAGCCGGGCCCGGGTCTTCCGGGCCAGGAAGTTAAGCAGAGCTTCTTGAAGAACCATCTTCAGGCCCTGTTCCAGCCTACGGACAACAAGCTGGCTATGAAGCTGTTCGGCAGCAAGAAGGCTCTGATGAAGGAACGGATCAGGCAAAAGGCTGCAGGTCACTGGGTCATCCATCCTTGCTCCAGTTTTCGGTGAGTCCTTCCGCCAGATATCAAACCGCTTCACCTTGACAGGCAACGAGATATCGACCGTGTCTCGATTCTCCAGCTGGATGGTTTCTAGCCATGCTGACTCTGCCCCCTTGTCCTCCTCTCGAGACTTGGGTTTTCTATGAGAAACACGATCTTGGCTAGGGCCTTCTTGCTAGCCTCTTCTAACATGGGACAGCATTCGTCTTCAAAGCACTTTTCTAATTCTCCTATTTCAACCCCTTTTATTACCGATACTATTGTGTCCATCCTTTGTCCAGGATCGACCTCTTTTTGCACGTGTTCTGATTGTAAATCAAACGTCTTTCTAAATTTTAAACGCGTTGAATAAGAGAACGCGATTAAATAATGCGTTCCATACACTAGAAATTTTAACCCTTTGCACTCGAGAGGCCATTGTCAGTTGCCATAAAATTTTAAAGACCCATATTAATTAATACGTCAAATTTAAGGTAATATAACAATACGCGAGATATCGAAATCACATAATTTCACGTGTTAACTGTTATACGATTCTTGATTTATCACTCAAAAAAATAACGTCGGTTTTATAGCAGAAAATTTGTAAATTTCTACTCTTCTGTGTGTCAAAATATCGTGGAGTGCAAAGGGTTGAGAAAATAAATAATCAAATTTTCTAACATTCGTTTTCGAATATGTAAGCATGTGGAAGAGTCAGAGACCCTTTCAGTCAGAAAATAATTTGACGATTTCCGAAATATCGTGGTAGATAGGGATCAAAATGGACCCGAGTTTTCGTTAACGTTATTAAATATTTCCCAGCTCTTAAATCGTTGTTCAAATAGTCAGAACGGACACGAGTTAGCGCTAACTTATCCTTTCTTTCGTTCAGAGCTCTCGCGGCCAGCGCGAGGCTAAGTTATTGCTACCTGAGACTTCCGGTTGTAAGCCTGGTGCTTTGTAGCATACCGTCTAAACTTAGAAACGTGGTGCAATAGTATATTAATAGAGACGTTAAAGAAATTCACAAAGCTTGTGTGCAACCTTTCTTTCTGGCTATATTTAAAGCGAGTTGCTCGACAAAATGTCGCATTCTCGAATGGGAAAACCGTATTCCTCCGATGTGATGGGAAAAATCGCGATGAAGACGTTGACTCCGGGATATTTAAAATCTGGATCGTCATGTTTGTTAACGATCAATTTGTCCACGGGTTAATTTGGTTTATTTGTTATCACCGGCGCTAAATTGGTTATTAATCGTGTTTGTTCAGCTGGGAAAAAACGAGAAAATACCGGCGATCCGACCGGTTCGATGAAAATAAATATACGCAAGCTGGCTCGTGAATATTTGCACTCAGGATTCGGAGTTAATTTTAACCTTCGCGGTTAATTTCAATAAACACTTAATTAAATAAGTTACGCGGTGCTGTTTCAACGTGGTGCGCGAGGAAGGAGGAGAAATAACGAAAAACTAATAGCCCGAGCCGAGCGAGTCTCCGGTGGATTTCAGTGTCAATAATTAACACACGCGGAGGAAAAAGTGCCAAGCACCGATTCAAGCTCGGTTTCGATCCAGCCGGGAACTCAACTGCCTTGAACGAGCGTCCAATTTATATGAAAAATAAATTGCAGTAGATTTCACAAGATCCATAAGATTGTTTCGTAGCCGACTTAATTAATCCGCGAACCAGGGTGCTCAACAGCTAATTAATCTGCCCAAGAAAAACAAGGAACGAAACGAAGAACCTGTCACGAAGTTCCCGAGCAATTTAAATCGAGATTTCTTATATCCCTTGGGAATTCGAAATTTTATAAGCAACTTTGGAATTTTTATTCCTCCTGTGTAAACGCGACGCAATGATACCACGCTCTTATGATCCTCATCTGTAAAACAAATTTCGAACGAAAACAATTTAACTCGTGTTAATCTTCTAGATTATTCAAAAAAAAGAGAAAGGATGCTTCGTGTAATTATAATACATATGCAAAATTCGCGTACGCTGCTCTGTTTTAAAAAGCACCGAGGAATATAAGATTTGCTGTTAAACTTACAAGAATATAAATCGAGATTAATTTTCTTCCATATCATTAAGAAACTGATACCTCGTATAATTACATACATAGGTAAAATTTGCATAGATTGCATCGTCGGAAGAAATTCTAAACTCGACCACGATTTCGTCGCGTAATCGCAAGTTTCCTCTCGGTAAACATCGAATCGTGCACCCACGTGCCGTAAATGTGCGGGCAAAGCATGAGACAGGGGCGGTTTGTGAGGGTGTTGTGGATTTTCTTTAACTTTTTTATTTTTCGTCCTGCCTCGGTTTTTGTCCGATCTCAAAGCAACATGCCGCGACGATCGCTAACGAGGAGTGAATTTGGAGGATCCATCGCGCGGCTACCACTCCTGTCTGGCCTAATTACCAATTAAAACGTCTAATTAGAGTGCCCCGCCGCGAGAGCAGATCCGAATCGAACGGAACAGTTGCGTCGAAGGTTTTCTTCATCGCGATTGCGCGCTGATCGGCTTTGACCCAGTTCGCAATCTAGCCGGAGAAAACAATCGATGATAAATCTGGCCACGCTTGAACCGACGATTCTACCAACGCGTTCCCGGTGATCTTCCAGAGATTTGCATCTTGAACGAATTTTTTTTCATATTTTTCCTCTCAAAAAATACGAAATTTCGCGGTGGAAAATTCGTCTTAGGAATTTGGGATTGAGAAAGGATCGTAGATAATAATTATTCGATTATAGTACTCGTTGAAAGTTGGACACGTGTATGAGTGTGATATTTCGTGTGTTTATTGTTATACTTTCGCACCTTTTTATTCGAAAATTGATATTTAGTATGTTAGATTAGGTAAAGATTTGTTGCGAGTTGAATTTAAGATAACTAAAAAACCATTTATTAGATAACGTTAGGATTAGTTATGAGGTGGATGAATAGTAATCAAGGAACGTGTTTTATTTTATATCCGAGCACGCGTTTGAAATACGAAGTTTATTCGATCAGATTAGACGAAGTTAATATTAATATCGTATTTCGAAGTTGAAATACGCGACGTTAAGTTGCGATCAGAGTGGTTCGAAGTGGAATTAGATTCGGAGCCGGGAAAGTTATATTTTTCTATGTTTATACATATATTCGGTTCATAAAGCAAACAGCAAATGGGAAATGTCGCAGCCGGGCAACTTTTCTCCGAGGAACTTGCATAACAAGTTCAGTCTTCGAAACTTCCTTAGGCCTCGCGATTAAAATTTCAAAACCCGGGCAAGCATTATTATTGCACAACTACCGGAGTCACTCGATTGCTTCTTCTCGGTTCGAGAAGAAATTTATCGAAATCCCATCAATATTCACTCGCAGCTGCCAAAGTCTAGAGGACACGAAATTTCAGATTGAAATCTCGTGATCTGTCGTATTAATATCCTGAAATAAAAAGCACATAGAGTTTTATTCGTATAGATTTTTACTAAGCAACCTGTAACATAATTATTTTTCTAAATATAAATGACAGAAGATATTCGAATCTGAAACCCAATAATTTTGCACGAACGAAATAACAAAATTAAATAATTCTTAAATAGATATAAAATTATATTACCGTCATAAATTAATATTCTTTATTAAAGAGAAACTTATAACCCAACTATTTCTCTATGTACCAACTTAAAAGTCCCAAACTGGAAAAAGAAATATTAAAAATATCCGAAATAATTTCGTCCGAACGAAAGAACGGAGTTAAATAATTGTGAAAAGCATATAAAGTTAGATGGCACACCTGACAAATTCCACCTGTCCAAAATTCTGCGCGTATCTTTCTCGATTGCCCCGTTCCATTCTGGTGGCAAAACAAAACCACGAGCAACAATGTATTCAAAGTCACCCAGCAGAGATTTCGCACTCGTCCCTGCAGCGAGGTTGCAAATCTTCTATTGTGATGCAAATGACACGGTCGCGATAGCGGCGCCAAAATGGCGTCTTGTTATTACGCAGGCGGTTGTAGCCGGCGTCAGCGGAGTGCAAAGGGTTAAAATTTCTTCGGTGTTTCCCCTGTATCCTCGCGTGTCAGCCACGTTGGAAGAATTATAGACGCTTCGGGGATCCCTGACCTCCGTCTTCCGGGACAGGATAAAGCACTTTCGCGTATCGGGGTCGAATTCCTCGTGCGGCTTGGCCAGCTAGCTCTGAACAGCCGGAATGCGTCTCGGTGTCGCGACATATTTCGAGGAATCGCCGAACAAAGAAGATATTCTTCCTGCGGGAGCCGGACGACGCGTTCCATTCGGCTCGCATGATCGATTCGGGTCAATGGGACCGTTATGGTGGTCCAGTTTTATGCATACGTGTGTATAGCGCGTGGATCACGCGCAGGATAGACGTCGTCGCTCGAGTTCAACGCGTCCATGTATTATACTAGTCGTTTACGGACCAATTTTTAAATTTTTATTCTAATTCTGATGCTTGACGCTTTGTATATATCAATTGTTCACGGGGCAACGAGATTATCGCCAATTTTTTAAATTTTTCTTTAGTTTTTGGTCCTTAACGCTTTATATACATCAGTTATTTATGGGATAACGTGATTATCGCCAATTTTTAAAATTTTTCTTTAAATTTTTAATGTTTAACGTTTTATATACATCAGTCGTTCACAGGCCAATACGGTTATCGTAAATGTTTTAATTTTTCTTTAATTTTTGGTACTTAGCGCTTTGTAACACTATTCATGGGCAACGTGATTATCGCCAATTTTTTAATTTGTCTTTTAGTTTTTGGTTTTTAACGCTTTTTATTTCAGAAGTGACTCTCAATGGCTACATTAAAGGGTTTTTATGTCAAATAAAATTTTTTTGACGGAGTTTTTTAATGTAATATTTTTTTGTATTTTCATTAGGAAAAATGTGGTTTTTCTGCATAAAACAGAGGTGGATGCTCGTATATCCACGCTTATTATACTTGGCACGGTGGTCGTCGACTGATGAATTTTGGACAGTAAGAGGAATATGTAGAATTCAAAAAAGGAAGGGTTTCGTGAAACGCGTGACAACTCTGCAGTGAGATTTTGACGCATTTTCGGTGATGTTGCCAGAAGTACGTAGATTTCGTTTCTCAGTGCCATTAAATTTTCCGAAGCTCGAATTCTTAAGAGAAATTCGACCTCGATTCTTTAAAATATTCTTCCGTTCTCAACGAATATTCCAAGTTGTTAAAAAATGCAGTAAAATAATCGAAAAAGAATGTTCCTCGTCTTAGCTATCATATTTCATTAAATTATTTAGAAACTCGCCTCTGAAACACGATTAAAAATATTAGTGAACAACGCGTCTCTAATATTCAACAAAGTAATCAAAAAAATACCGAAATAAGAGTAGTTAATATATAATAAAATTCCTACGGATCATAATTATTTGTAAAATCGTGAAAATTGTAATTAATCGTATCGAGAAATATTCGCGAAATATTTTCTGCACGTTCGCAGTGCGAGGATTGTAAATCGTCGGAAAACAGTGGCACCTTTCCATTTTCGCGCGGTGCTGGAACGAATGGACCAATCGAGAAGCCACGTCTGAAGGGTTCTCGAAGCGTGGGTCGTAGGTTGGAATTGCTGAAATTACCAGGCACCGTACCATAACCATTCGCGAAACAGTGGAGCGCGCGTTTCGTCGTGGCAATTGCCCGGAAGTGTCCCGCTCTTCCGCTCAGAATTTTCTTTAATTACTGATAATACGAGGCCGCGCTGTATCCAAGTTTACGTGCACGTTGAAATTTTCATTCGAACCTCCGCTAACGACCCCTTCCCGACTATCTTTTGGCCATGGTCGATCGTCAGAACCCGGGGAATCTTTCAATTATGCAAGCCTCACCGAGACTCTAATCGCCGATCTAGATGCGCGTTAAGATAGCACAAGCATTAATGAAAGTTTAACGTGGACGATTTGTATTCGACACGTGTTGGTATCTTTAGCGAACCTTAGTCGCATCGCGATCTTTCCAATTGTTTCATACAGACATCGCAGTTTCTCGCAACGATCCAACTCTCCCGTTCTTTCGGAAATTCAATCAAGGAATTGGAACTTCTCACACGCCACTTTTTAAAAAATATCCTAGTTTTGAACGAAATCTAAGAAACACAATTCTCGACACCTGTATCGATTAAAAAAGACTCTAGTATCTCTTGCATATTCAGAAATTCCAGTTTTCTTTCTATATCTAATCTAAGAATTATATCTTTTCCCTGTCATCGACGCAGGAAATAGTAAAAAATATAATAAATTTGAAATATAAATGAAATCGTACCGTTCTGATCCTTCAGAAAAATCCAAATCCAATCCAACACCAAAGATACGAACACAACGCGAACCTAACCTATACATCACTATCCAACCAAAATTTCTCTCTCTTCCCTGTCATCCACGTCGTAAACGGTAAACGAAATAATTAATTAATAATCATGAAAGATATCATCCTATTCGGAGCCTTTAGAGAAATCGTTAATATCTCGTTTGGGCGGATGGAAGAGGGTGAATGTCCGCCATTATGTCAGGGCCGCGACACGGGACCAGAAACGCGGGGTTTTCAAGTCTCCGATGTTATAAATATCGTTCTAGTCGCCGTGATAGCTGGTCGTAACCGCGAACCTTGCTATTTTTAGCCGAACCTTTAAACGAGCATCTGACATCTGGCAGCGGATGGATCAGAGGTCGTTTTTATAGTTAGACCCGCGTCCCGCGGACACGTCCCGCTTCCTGGACATGGAATCAGAATAGATCGGCCTTGTTGATCAGCGGGTAGGAAATCCAATAATCGCGCTTGAATTCAACGAAGATTCCAGGAAATTGGAAAGACAGCTGGAGATCGTTTTGTCTGTAAATCTTTTTAATAGCTAATTTATTGATAGCCTCTTGGATAGCTTTCAGTGTGACAGGACTCGGTGGTAGAATTGCCACGTGGACGAAGCTGCGTTTGTATTCCCGCCGATTTGCATTGACAGATAGGGGGTCGTTTCGAGCCGTGAACCTTTTTAGCGGTTAATTCGTTCGTTGTTCAATATCTAACGCGTCATCGGGAAGCTCGGCGCGAAGATTCTCGCGGTTTCATTGGTTTATATCCGGACGGTTTTATATCGGTAACAGAGAGATCGCCTCGAGTGCGAATCTTCGCGGTTCTTAGACGTCATCGAGGAAGCCCTAGGTGGACTGGTCGGCTCGTTTAGGGATTATTTATAGCTAGTTTCATATCGATGGAGATGGCTTCGAGTGCTGCGAGCCTTTTTCATCGATAATTTATTCATTGTTCGGTTTTTAGACCCGCTCTGTTACACTCGCTCTCTTCTGGACTGCGTTTACGATATTTACTTTGACAGCTGAAGGCCGATGGATTCCCGATGGATATCTTTTCCTCTGAATTTATTTCTCTTAATTTCGCGCTGCGGGATACCCTGATTTTATCAATGTCGGATTTATTTTATAATTTCCTAACGTTGGAACTACGATGAGAGGAAAATGACTCGTTTCCGCGTTTCATTTTCGCGATTGTTGTAAATATACTGCTTTCGGTAAAACTTGTGTCACGATTATTTTAATAATTAATAATTGTATGCACTGTATTTAGCTGGAAATTTCTTAAACGTTTTATTCTTCGTATCTCGATGGTTCCTTGGCACACTTCCATTGTCAATTTCCAACATAGGGAAGAGATTTCGTTAAAAAGGACGAAGATGACAGGAAACCGGTTTCTCCGAACGATCACGTAATCTGCAGGATATCCGAATATCTTGACAACCTTGAAACGTTAATCGTCGTTCCATCGAGAGGTATAAATTACCAAAAAATTAACAAACTCGATTGACGGACCACTGACAATTATAAATCGGAGATTCCACTCGATACATCGATCAAGCTCAATCACTGTCCGTGTCTGAATTCCTCCCTCGTTTCTGATACTGGTATTTAAATCCGATTGCCGATAAATCAGAGGGAAACTGGAAGAGGGTGTCTCTCGGCTCGTCTCGGGTGACAAAAAGTTCTCGCACGCTCGGATTCGCAATTGGAAATACGGCTTGTTCCAGATATCAAAATCGTCGTTCCAAAAAGGGAAAGACGTTCGATCGTTCTTTGGACATCGGCCAATCGCGTGGGTCAATGGAACCGCGGCCTGGAATATTTAATTAACGAGCCCTCAGTTCGATGGTGTAATCCGACTTCCGCGGTAAATTAACGCTTTGCCATGGCCACTCGTGATTCATCGTTTGCATCCCGAATAAACCGAGCCACGTCACCGAACCCCAGACCCTTTTAACCACCAGTGGAAACGCGCCATTTTTAATGAGCCGTGCCGCGAATTCTGCCCGAGTTGTTTGCGAAAGTCGTGTGCATCTCGAGAAGCGGCTGGATGTTCTCAGATCTTTGAAAGAATCAAGATATACGTCTGGTACGATGGCTCTGGTGGGTTCTGAAATAAATTCGGCAAAGGAGGACCTCGCTGATTTGCGGTTAGAAAGGGAGCAATCGAAATTTTCCGTCGCGGTAATTGGCAGTCAATTAAACTCTAAATTCTTACGCTGGAAAATTGGTACGATTTCGAATCGTAAAATCAAATTTTCGCAAGAAATATTATGCGAAAGTATTAAATTCTTTGAGTAAAAAAAAAGATAATAATGCGAAGCTTTCGATAGCGTCGATTGAATGTGAATTAATTCGATTATAAATTGAATCGAATAATTTTCGATGAAGAGTTGTATGAAAATTAAATTGTGGAATTAAATTTCGAATCGTGACATCGAAAAATGCGAATAACGTGGAATTATAGAGTCAAATGATCACGGAGAAAAAGTCAAGGGAAGCAAGAGTGGCTCAGATGGGTATCATTAACAGAAACTTGGGTAGTTTTCGGTAAATTTGGGAAAAGTCGAAGTTTGGTATCGCGGGGATCACCAAAGGGATGTTTCCATGGAAGTTTGGTCCCATTTGGGAAGAAGAGGTGACTTACTGATCCTTCGGGATCGAAAGTTTCGATTAATCAAAACGAAGGCTTCCGCGAGATCAATGTATAACAGAAGGAAACATTCTGAGTAATATACAGGGTGTCCCAGAAATCTTTTCTTACTCAAACTTTATTACCCTGTACGATATTTCGCGACTGTTTTCCAAAAGCTTCAAAAGTTTTGAGAAAAATGTCAACCAGAGAATCTTGGCATTCTTGTCAAGGATTTTTCAATAAACTTTACGTCTCGATTCACTTCCATTTCGATAATAAGTGAACGACAGTTGTCGAATTATTTAATTCGATATTATCTAGTCTCGTTAATTTAATAATTACGCTCTTCAACGCGAATTTTAATTGCAAAAGCGAACACTATAAGAATCAATTAAAGGATACGACAGATTCGAGAAAAAGTTAAAGTTTGCTAGATAGTGTTGCTAAAATCATCGCAATCAAAGTTCTAATCGAATCTATCACGAATCCGCGATAATAAACGAAATATCTCCGTCACTCGGCGATAAATCAAACATCGAGCTGCAAATTCGAAAAAAAAGAAGACCTCGATAGAAAGAGAAATTTATTTGCCAAAATATTTCGGATCTAACGCCGGCGACACGTTTTAATTTCTGGACTCCTCAATTTCGCTAATGGCTCACGAGGATACGAACGAAATAAATTCACGGGCTAGCATCGAAAGCCGTCTTTCTTGAAAAGTCTTTGCCTCCTTTCAAGCTTCCTCGGGACTGCTAAGTACGTATTCTCGTCCCGACTGACAATGAGATAAAAGGGAAGATTTGTCGGAGGAAGAAAAATATTTGATGCCTCCTCCTTTCATCGCGCCGGTGGAGAGGGCTGTAATATTTTTAACAGTTACAGTTAACGTCTCGAAACGTGCACGAGAACCTGCTCTTCCTCCGCTCACTTATCGAAATTGTTCCTCGAGTCCCTCTTGCTCATGCAATATTTTTTTCTTTTAATTCGTCTCACAAGATGCTGAGAATATCGATCGTTCTTGTATCGATTTATTGTCCTCGTACAAAGACCGGCGAGGTTTCGTATTTCTGTTAAGAAGAAAGGTTTAATCATCGAGATAAATTGAGTGACTTCATTGAAATAATCACGGTAAAGGGTAATTTCAGTCTATCGTGTGTCTTACGTTTATTTTTCTCAATTTTTACTGTGATCTTAGGATTTGGTATAAAGTTAGAAAAATTCGACGTTAGTGTTGGAATTAAGATTTCTACTCGTTGAAATAAACAGAGGTTTTTTTGTTAAATCATGGCGAAGGGTAGCTTTGATTTATCATCCATTACGCGTATATTCTCAAAAATTGTTTTAATTAATATTAGGATTGGAAATAAGGATTTACTCACCGTCAAAGTTTTGTCAAAGTAATCGTGGCAAAGAGTAATTTGAATTTATCATAAATATCTATAAAACAAGGAAATTTTATATTTATGTTCTTCTATTTTCCATAAAAGGAAAGGAGGATTCGCGGGCGGGCAAAGTAACCACGATGGCGCCAGCGAGGTACAAAGAGTATTTCATTGCAGTATGGTTGGATCGAGCTGAAAAGACGCAGCGGAGGAGGAAAAATCGCGTGTGCCCGAAACGACGACGAGGAACGAGAGGTCGGGAGCGTCGCGAGAGGACAAAGAGATGGCAGATTGAGTGGTGTGCTCGGCATAATGGTAGTTAAAATCGTGCCGACTGGCATCAGCTGTAAGAATGATCTCAGAATAATCATCCGATTAAGCGAGAGAGGCTACTGTGTCACTGCGGGCACGTTGCTTCGAGGATCGCACGTGTCTCGCGTGTGCTCGTCTCTCGTTGCGCGTCCATCCACGAGATAAACTCCACCGTTCCTATCGTTTCACCCGAATTCTTTCCAGTTTAATCACCGAGCCTCTCTTTCCTGTCTTTTCAGACATTTCCCCGCTTTTTCCGATTTTTTTCAACGCCCAATAACGAGATTCGAGACGTTTTCGCGACAATACGAGGACACGTGGAGTTTCGAGTTTGAGATTGAAAATTTTGTGGTCTCGAAATTTCAGGGTTCTTTGAAACGTAGTCTTTGATTAAATAATGAAATGAAATATAGGAAATTTTTTAATTAAAAATATTCAAATTATTAATTTTACTTCTGTAAAATATATTTGGATATCTTTCGTTAAATTTAGGAATTTTTACGGGAAATTCATTAAACTTTGAAATTAAAAAATCGTGATTTGATAGAATAATTTTATCTTCCGACTCAACAGATTTTAATATCGTAACGTTTTAATAGCAGATTTTTTTAAATTCGTGGACAATACGAGGACGTGTGGATTTTCAGGTTTGAGGTAGAAAATTTTGTAGTCTCGAAATTTCAGGATTNAATTATTAATTTTACTTCTGTAAAATATATTTGGATATCTTTCGTTAAATTTAGGAATTTTTACGGGAAATTCATTAAACTTTGAAATTAAAAAATCGTGATTTGATAGAATAATTTTATCTTCCGACTCAACAGATTTTAATATCGTAACGTTTTAATAGCAGATTTTTTTAAATTCGTGGACAATACGAGGACGTGTGGATTTTCAGGTTTGAGGTAGAAAATTTTGTAGTCTCGAAATTTCAGGATTCTTTGAAACGTAGTTTTTGATTAAAAAGTCACTGGTAAAGAATGAAATGGAATATTGGAAATTTTTAAATCAGAAATATTCGAATTATTAATTTTACTTTTGTAAAATATATTGGTATATCTGTCGTTAAATTCAGGAATTTTTACGAAAAATTCATTAAACTTTGAAATTGAAAAATCGTGAATTGATAAAGTAATTTTATTTACCGAATCAATAGATTTTAATATCGTAACATTTCAATAGCAAATTTTTAAGAATTTGTAGGAGAATTCATTACTCACTGGTTGCTCTATTTTTATACTTTTTCTCATCGTTAACGAATGATAAAATAACCCAGAATAAATCTTTTTAAGCGTTTACATCCTCAGAGATGTTATCGTCGTAATTTAACAAATATAAATGCAATTTAATCGGAATTATCCAAGAATCGTAGCTTCATCCGGAAACAATGGCAGCGTTTAGACGCATAAAAACACGCCACGAAGGTGGAATTACGAAACTTGGAAATTATCAGCCGACATGTAGACGTTTTTCCCTTTTCTCTGCTTAATTTAAAATATATATCGGCATTTTGCCCTCGAGGAAAAGTATAACATCGTTTTCATGAAAGATTCGAGCACGTTTTAAGAATTTTCTGTACGACTTTGAAGGAAAGTGACGTCATGGTTCGCATAAGGCTTCATATTGCTTCGTGCGATGTTTCAATTATTGTAGAAAATTACAATGATTTGACGTAACGCGAAGATTCTGGAAAATATTTGTAAGAAAAACGAAGTTTAGGTATTACCGTTAATATTACTCGCGTCGACGTGTTAATTTTATTGAATTGATTATGAATTCCGGAAATTTATTTTCAAATACTTTCAAATCGATAAGTTTGATTACGACGATCAGCGAATAAAAATTTTCTTTCCAAATCTGCATTTGAAACAGAATTCTCTAAAAATTCCTCGTTCTATCGAAATTCAGACCAAGGATACAAGAAGTACAAACAATTCCAATCATTGTTAACCGGTGCACCAATTATTATCCAAAGAATCTTGCACAAAAAATTTCCATCTCCTCCGAAATCGACGTGGAAAAGAATTTATCTAAAATCCCAAGCTCTAACAAATTTTAATCCAAGAATGTCGCTACAAAAAAGAACCCATCCCGCTTCTAAATCAACACCACCGGATTCTCACGCGAGAATCCAATCCTTCCTGATCCACTTTCCAATCACCAAGAGAATCCAGCGAAATTCGCGTGAAATTGCATAAAATCGCGTGTAATTAAGAAAAAGAAAAAAAGGCAGACGCATTCGTGCATCAGATAAGAACGGTATCCAATGGTCGGACGTCCGCTCAGAATGATTAGGCGTCCCGACGACAGGCGTCATTAGTCTGATGTTTCGCGCAAGACAATGCATATCGTATCTCGCCTGGTTCATATTCACGCATTCCCCTGGGTCAATTAAGACGTCTCGTGGCTATTCTATCATTCCCGACCCTGGCTCTGTTGTGCAATTCCGCGCACGACCTAACCGGTTCGTCTGTTCCAACTGAATACTCGCGAACCTCCTGCTCAATTATCATATTTCGTCGTGTTTATCGTTCATTAAAAGCTCGTTAACACCAGACCAAGCTGCATTTTTCCTCTTCCTTCGAGCTACCTGATTGTTCCATCCTCCTTATTCGAATAGAGAGGATAATGGAGGTCAAGATTAGGGTTGATAAGGTCGATTGCAGTAGTCTTTGCTGGAGTCTAATAGATTTTTGTTTAGAGGATAGAAGCTTAGTAGAAGAGTTTTCGAATAATTTTTGAAACGCGATGAAAGATTTCTTCGAGTAATTTTTCCAACGTAATTGATTGAACGTTTAATCAGGCGGTAAATGATCGATTTGAAAGATGGCTGGAATAATTTTTGGATAAAAGCGTGATTAATCGGGTGACGCGATGATTCATTGCTTAGAGAATGTGATAAACTGTCTTGGAAATTTCTTTCACGATGAGTGTGTTCTTTAAATATATATTTTTGCATATCGAATTTCAAGAATTTTTTATTACAATAATAGAAAGTGTTTGTAGATGCACGAATTCATTTTTTGGCACCATAATCTTCATCCTCTTCCTAGTATTACTAAGAAGATCTAGTAATCTCGTTTGATTCGATAATTTATTATATTGGGACGAGGACGGAGTGAATAATTGTTGGAACGAAGCTTCCCGAGGAAAGTTCGAGCCGCCAATTGTTGTTATGAAATTTATGTAATTTACACAAGTACTAATTATTGTTTCCTGCCAAGATATTCTCGGACTGAGGGTTCGCATCTAGTGTTTGGTAGCGCCGGTGGATTTACGATCCGTTAATGGCTCTTAAGAAGTAGAAAGAAGCCCGGAGTCCTCCCTGTGCTAATTAGAATTCAGAGTTTCCTGCCTAAAAATAATTTGGCTGAAAGCTGTCACTGTGCAAACTGGAAAAAATCCTTAATCTCGAGAACAGCGAAGAAATCACGTACAACGTTGTAAATTTAATATTTGACACAGTTCCTTACGTCATAATTGACCACTTCCGTGCTGCTCGAAACAATTATCGTCACATTTCTTAAACGCTCGCAATTTATTCGCGTGTCTCCGTTCTTAAACAAACTACGCGAATTATTCTTCGATCTCGATCAGATTTAATCCCATAGGGACAATGCGATTCAAAACTGGCGCCAAATTACAACCGTGTAAATCGTCCCGGAATTCCAAAACGGGGATACACAAACTGTTCTTTTATACCGTTCAATTCTACGGGGAAAATTGAATCAAAAACGTGAAATATGATTTTTCCTAGGAGGTTTGGTTTTCGAAAAAATTCCGTTCAAACATCGAGCGGGTTGTTGCGTGTAATCATACCTGTAGCTCGATAAACAAGGACAATTCGTGCGAGGAAGAATAAAATGGTGGGATTGATACGAATCAATTTATTTCATTGGAAGTATGTACAAACGCAACTGCGAATGAAAAGCTCAGTTCGCATGGAATTCCAGGCGGAGTTGCAGTTAGGTGCACGCGCACTACCAAATATTTGCAATCAATTTTCTCGAAAACAAAGCATCGTGCGAAAAAATGCTATTTTATATTTCCCCCTCATTTTATCGCCCAGAATCGACCTGTCACCCTTTGAACCACCAATTACGAACTGTTTCGCAGAAATCCTGAAAAATATCTCTACGGTAATTTTGCTATTCAACGGTTTTAATTTTTTCCCTCATTTTCTCCGATTTTTTCCCTATCTCTATCATTTGATCACCGATTATAGTCATCGACGAAGACCATCGTCTCGGATCATCGCCTCTTTACGCTAGAAACTTTGTCTTTTTATTCAGAAACTTCGGTCTCTTTCTGTTGCCCAGACACGGGAACGAAAGAAGGGGGCGGGGAAATTAGCCTGATTTTCCCTAGTCGAAACTGCAAACTATTATTATCGGGGCCCCTGGAACGAGGCTGGGAAGCGGAGTGTTGCTTGTTCCTAACTGCACGGCCTATCGAGTTTTATTCCGGCGATCAATTAGGCGAAACGCTTAAGGCTAGAACGGCGCCGTTTTCGTTAATGCCCACCTGTTTGTTCCGCAGTTGTTCGCCCGTCTGAATTATAATTACCGCAGATAATTGTTTTCCACGTGCCCTAGCAACGGTAACGAACGGTTCGCGGAAGACGCGGAGAATTTCCCTGCTCTCTCGATGCCGCCATCTTCTAACAGCGTATACGATCACTATTCGTCGGGGTACCAATGTTTTAACTCGATTCCAGTTGCACCTGGATCTTCGTCGAGAATCATTTTTTTTTTTCTTAACTCGAAGACTGCTAACTTACAGAATATTTTATATTTTTTTAATTTTCTACTCGAAAAGGTACGATATCAAAGATGCTTCGTTTAGACATTGAATTAGGTACAAATGCACCAGATGTATTTTTCAAAAGAATTTTGTAAGAAAATTAAAGACTGGAAATTAAAGAAATTATAGAAAGAATTATTTATTTTTACAATTTTCTGAAGGAGAAAATCTGTTACATATTGGAATTAGAAATATCGACACGTCATCTAAGTAATTGTTATTGTAATAATAATTAAAATTCTCATTCTCAGGCTATGATTACTTGCACGTCGAATTTTCGTCGATAAATTCGATATGTAATTATTTCAATTTCCGATACCGTTATTTTATTCCAGCCTATAGTTATCATTGTTGTGTCAGGTTAAATAGGAAATATCTAGGCGATTAATCTGCGATTCGGGATTCTGTACTAACATCGTGATAAATCTTTTGTGCTAGGCGAAATAGTGATTTCAAAGCGTATTCTATGCGCGCGCTATATTCTATGGAATATGGAGGTTTAATGGCTACTGATCGATTAAATATTGTCATCGCCGGTCGAACGAGGGCCGGCCGGGCAATTATTTCGTGATTTGGAATTTCGTATTAATATCGTAACAAATCTTTCGCGGTGTCGGGAATAATGGTGCAAATCAATTTGGCCAATTGGAATATTCTATGGGATACGAGCGTTTAATGACTATTGGCCGATTAAATATTGTCATCGTGGGTCGAATAGGAAACGCCTAATCGACCGAATGAATTATTATGAGGTTCCGGATTATAATCTCGTCGGCAGATTTTCCGCGAATTATATTTAACTTTAAACGAAATTTGTCGAAAATTCGTTCGTTTCTCTAAATTCGGATTTCGCTTGTATCTCGCGATGGTATTGTACGTTTAACTCGTTGTTAAACGGACGAATAAACCTGGCGATGTTGGGCGTATCGATTTTCGTAGTCGCTGTGTCGTTCTGATAATTTTGAGGGATTTTTTTTATCCGCTTTTATGGTTTATTCGCGACGTGTTGTACGAGGAAAACAGACACAGAAGCCATTGTGACAGATGCGACAGTGATAGAGTGATACCGCTTTCGCCATTTTCAGCACGAATTGGCCCGATCTGCAGAAAAATGAATAGTACGAATTCTATGAATACTGCGAGTTCCATGAATATTATGAATATCGCGAGTGCCCCTCTGTAATACACGAAAATCTCTTGGGAATGAATAATCCTAATCTGGTAATCGCATTATCAAAAAACAGAAATTTCTACTGGTGTTCGTATTTCAATTTTTGTAATTTCTAAAAATCATTTCGAGATGACACGTAGTATACGTGATAGTGAATAATTATAATAGTCATTTCGATAATTGTTATTCCGATATTTAAAATTTATATAAAATTCACGATTTTTTAAACGAAAATTCCAAAGAAACGAGTGTAATATCAACCCAATAATTTTAGCATCTGCAAATAATTTTTTAAATCACTGTTAAATGTAAATAAGTATCACAGGATAATTGATATTATCGAATTTATCAGTTTGTTTAAATTAATATTACACAGAGTGATTACTACAATTAATATGACACCTCGTGGTCAAAAAATGCACGAATCTTCTCCAATGCTGCACTCGCATACGACCTTGCAACCAATAACTGCAATAGTACTCTATCTAATAAAGACAAGCTAACACGATCTTCATGAATCACCGTAATTTAAAATTCAGGATGATAAATCTCGGTGTTCCATCGATGTTCTATCTCAGTCGGATCGTAATGATCGCGACGGATGATTTAGAAGTTGAAAAGGGGCGTTTTCGAGTAGCAAACACGAAAAAGGCTGATTCTTTAAATGGCATAACCGTATGATAATGCCTAGGAAAATTACCGTCGCGTGTTTACATTTATCCGAGAGAAGAAAATGCTTCCTGTGGCTGGCCGGCAGCGAACGATGGAACGAGATCGAGATACCTTTCAGACGTTTTTCCCCGGCGTTTCGTGTTCTACCGACATAAAATATTCCGACAAATACGTCGCGGAAACCATGAAGGCGAATAAAAGCAAAGTTCCGAGAAGTTCGGCAAATTTTTCCCTGCAATTCCATTACCTACTTCTCCCAGAATTTCCTTCTCCGCTCCTACCATTTCTCCCTGCACTCGGATTTGTCCGGTTTTCCCTTCGGGAGAGGGAAGAGTTTATTTCTGCCTCACTCTAAGTTATTATTTTGTTTAAACAATCTAAGAAAAAGATAGATACAATTTTTCCATCGTTAGAATTGCGTTCTCAAAATTATTTAAACGTTGGATGCTGGAACGCTATGTGTATTGGATAGTATGTAATTTCAAGTTTATTTTATCTTCTTCCAAATCTCGTGGAATTAAAATTTTTTAAGGATCACTATAGTGAATATAGCGAATTTGTTTTTGGAGAAATTTTGTCAGCGTTGTGTTCTTGTCGTTAAAAAAGGTATTTAGGTGATTTTTGTGCGCGCACCCTGTATATTCGTCTGGAATAAACATTGGAGTATAACTTTTTGTAATATAATGATATAAAAATTCGAAACGAATATAATTTCGTAACATTCTACATTCCTGTGTCCCCCGGCATATTTTCGACTCCCACAGTTAGTATTATAGCGTCTTTTTTTAATGATTCTATTACAGACCAAGTGTTTACACAGACAATACAGTTTCCACATTGTAAAACCGAAGGAACTTCATTGTTCAGGTAATTGAATGGCCTAACAGTGGAACGCTCTAATAGGTCGATCCATCAATTCGTGTGTATTTCTAATTACAGCAATTGAATAGAAAAATACAAGTTATGTCTCGCTTCCATCTGCAATTCATGCTGCATCGTCGCTCGATTATCGAATTGTCGAAACGAATTTCAAAAAATTTCCTCTTAGCTTCCGAAGTATCTCTTAGTTGTTTATTTTATTCCATTTTCCTCCAAGTACCCGCACGCACAGCAACGTTTCTAATTAATTCTTATTATTCTCCCGTCATTAAATTCTCCTGATCGCGTCGTTTCGATTGCTCGCATATTCCTTGGCCCGTTAGTTTAAAATAGCCTGTGGATTTCGATAATCACTGGAGCAAAATTAGTTGGACTAATTCTACGTAATTACGTCAGATAGGTCTGTTAAATTAACGGAATCTGTCGCTAGAACATCCGAGGACCAAAAATAAATCGCATCTGTATCGATTGAAGCATGAAAATAAAATTGCAACTTCGAAAAATACGCGAGAAACGAGGAACGAACGAGACCTCGAGGTGTTCCGATCTCGGATTACCGGAATTTCCGGTAGAATCGGGAATAACGGAGGAAAAAGATTGTAAAAGGAGGTTTCTCGATCGAGTGCGAGGCTGAACGATTTCTCGTGGAGCAGCTTCGGCTTCAATCAGCTTCGTCACGTGGCCCAGGCATTGCGTAACCCGGCCTGACCGTGCCACATTGCGGCGGTCCGCGTTAGCGGTAGGAAACCATTGTTTAAATTTGCAAACTACCTAATGATAGGACAGAGCCGAACAAGGCCTCTGCAATTTTCAACTGCCTAGCCGGTTTCCGATCACATCTGCTAAGTTTAGCAGCCGGCAAGCCGGGGTGTCATCGCACTTGCCGCGCGAACTGGACACCGAACTAGTCCAACGGGCCCCGTTCCACGAATTCTCATCACCGTTCAAGGATTATCCTGCTCGAGATTGTCGGTTAGTTTAGGAAAGATTGCCTCGCTCGACGGCGAACGCAGAGGCGCGTGCAACGCGAGTTTCTTTCGAGGATTTGAATCTCTTGGTATCGAGAGATTGCTAGAATCTTTAGTGAAACTTAGGTTAATTAGTGTCTCGATCGAAATTCTGCATTAATTCTGTATTAATTCGTTTGCTCGATTGCTCGGTATAATTGTGTTTGAGTAATTTTGGAGTCAAGAGATTGATAAAGTCCTTAATAAAACTTTAATTAGTTTTTCGATGGTTATTTTAGTCGAAATTCTGTATTAATGTAGGCGAATTTTTTTGTTTGATTCCTCGGTATAATTGTGTTTAAGTAATTTTCATTTTCTCTTAGTGTCGAGAGATTGGTAGAATCTTTTGTGGAACTTTAATTAGTGTCTCGATGATTATCTTGGTCGAAATTCTATGTTAATGTAGGCGAATTTATTTATTTGATTGCTCGGTATAATTGTGTTTAAGTGATTTTCATCTTCTCAGTGAATTTGGATCGTTTCTTAAGCTGTAATGAAAGTAGAATCTTGGAAATAACAGTGGAGTAGGATTTTCTTGGTCCGAATAGTCAGTTAGCCTGGACAGATTTGTTTATTTCGTTCATGGGAATATTTAAGTGGATTACGCCACTTTTTAGAGAGATTTGGACCATTTCCTAGCTTGGAAACCTTATTAGATCTACTAATTGAGTCAAAATCACTTGTTTGAGACCTTTTATCCTCGCAACTGCTGAGACTATGCAGTAGCTTTTGGTAAAATTAATTGCGTCGATATTTAGCAATAACGTAGAGATGGACTATCAAAATTTGTTTTAAGTATCTCGATATTCGCTGGATATTCTTCAATTACAGATTGAAATTTCTTTACGCGTAAATACAGTACGGTATTCGTTTTTAAACGAAGATGAAGGCGCTATGATTTGTGAAAAACATCAAACGAAAACTATAATTCTTCTGATTTCGATTACACCGATTATTCCAACGACTATAATACATTGAAATAAATAGCAGAAAATTAACGAACGATGTTCGAAGCAAAGATATATTTGGATTTAACGGTTCTCACGTGGAATTATGCTAGTAGATAAATTACACGGAGCATGCTACCCGATCGAAATCTTGCGTTCAAAATTTCTAACAAGTTTACCCTATGATAAATGACGAAGAGCTTACCGATCAAATAACGGGAGATGATATACGTGAAAATGTCGGATAGCCAAGGATTCGGTGTAAATTGGAGAGTACCTTCATCAACGCTGACGCCATAATTACTGGCAGTAGCTGTATCCATTGAAGAGCATGTCGATCGCTGTTGTTTAATATTATTAATAGCTTTATTAACGGTGCAGTGTTTCCAAAGTGCCGAAAATTACTATTTACTTTGCGCAGGGAATTAATTAATAAGTTAATTAAGCAACGGGATCGATATAGATTTAAAGCGACTTGGTCGCGAGCCTAACCTCGTCGCAGAAACACGTTCGTTCTCAATGTTCGCGGTGAAGAAAAATTGCCTCGACTGTCCGCCGTTACGTTTCTGTTAATGAAAATTTAATGAACGGACTCGCGACTACACTTTCGTTGAATTAATATCGATGGAAAAGCGAGTTTAATTGCTCCCGCGTCGGATGTTCGGCTATCAGAAACAAACGTTCGTTTTAACGGCATTAAAGCAGAATGCCGATGGATAAATTGCAACAACAATACGAGCGGGAAAATCGAGAAACCATTAACGGGGATCGATGGAAAAACAATCGCTCTTTTCGCGAACGTAAAGGTATTAATTACGAAGAAAATCGGAATATTTCGATACTTTCGTCATCGATCAGCGTCAATTAACGTCATTCGGATTTTCCTTTATTACGCTCCAAGATTCGCAAAGTTTATTCCAAATCGAGTCTCGTGACGTCTCCACGATTATTTTTTAATCTTTCGAAGGCGCAAATAAATTTTGAAAATCTGTAACATGTAAAATAGGTATATTATGCTATATAAAATATGCTATTAATATATATAGTAGTATATAAATAAATTTTAAAAATAGCCAGAAAGCGAATATATCGAGGATATTATTCAGAGACCAGTGAATGAAAGAAAAAGATATATCTCAAGTATTATCGAGAAGTCTGTTAGCATAAATTTATAGCCGATCGATTATTATCGTTTAATTTATAAATTCGCTGTTGCTAAGTTCGCCACTAACCTTCTAGAAGGCTCTTAGGTAATTTCTAAGAACTTGCAAATCATCGTTCCCTTGTGCGAGGAAATATCAATTATCCTTCGAGGCAAGATGCTATACTTAGCTTCTCTTATCGATAGATCGACATAAATTACCCTTCAAATACGATCAATTTAATAGTGTGGCTTATCTCGAATCTAAGAAAAGCACTCTAATCTCAATTTTATCGCGCCACTTATGGCATCGATTTATTACCTGTAAATTTGTTGTCAAACCTAAATCACCGGTGGAATTAGCAATTATCGAACTTTTTCCAATTTCGTAGCGATAGGCGCCGTGAGAACTTGTCGATATTAATATCTTTTTCTATTCTTCGCTAACATCAAGCCGTGACTGCCAATTTCTTAAATTACAATGTTTTTCTCGGTTCGTATAATGGTCGAGAAGAGTCTGCTAATTTCAACGTTCTCGGTAAATTAAATTAAAGAAAGGAAATAGATAAAAATCGACGGAACCGATAATTTCAAGAATCATTTCCTACCCTTCATAAAAATTTCTAAATGTACTCTTTTAAATTACACCGTTATAGTCCATTAATTCCAACATCCCCTATTAATTAAAAAGGGAAGTAAAAGAAGATGAAACTCTCTTTAGGAGTAATAATTCTGAAAATCAAAGTGCGTTCAACTTTAAAGTTTCCTGGCTTTATTCTAGGATTAACTTTTTAATCGAAGTACTTCATTTTCTTTACTTTGCGTTAATACAAAATTTAAAAGTATTTTAAACGAAATCACGCATTAATCCCAACGTTACTATAATGTAACACAAAATTATTTTACTTGAAACACAGAGAAAAAGACTTAAATTCCACTATAGCTTAAACGACCGTTTCCAAAACTTGTATTCTTACCTAAACTGTTGTATTAATCGACCTTCAAAATTTTTCCAAATGGCGAGAGAAGGTCGTCTCTCGAGTTCAAAAAATTAACGCTAAATTCAGATTGCCCTGGATCACCGTTTTCAGAATTTTCGTTCGAAATTCTCCGTTTAATTTTATCATCCTCGCGATTTCTCTTTTGATAACCGATAATCGGTCATTTAACGGCTGCCGCGATTCCATTTTCTCAAGACGGTGCAGTTTTTTCCGATCGTGCGACCGGTGGCAGGTTGAGTGTTTGTTAATAACAGCGGAGTGGGGAATTCTATCGTACGATTAGCCACGAATGCAGGCTTCGCGCGGCTGGANCCGATCGTGCGACCGGTGGCGGGTTGAGTGTTTGTTAATAACAGCGGAGTGGGGAATTCTATCGTACGATTAGCCACGAATGCAGGCTTCGCGCGGCTGGACGCTGAAAGATAAACGGCGTCGATATCAATGAACCTCGCCGTAGGAAGACGATCGATCGCGTAAACTCTGCTGATCCGACTTTAATGGCCACGCAAACTCGAAACGTTGCGGGATTACTTCCTGGCCGAGTCAGCGACTCGCGTTCCAGAATAACTCGACAGAAACGTTTGCCGATCTTATTAGGCGCCTCGAATGAAACGGGATCGGCCGGTCCACGCGATTACCGCCTACGTTCGCGAAATATCCGACCGTTTAGGAACACTCATTCCCGTAGCTCCGATAATTATTCTTGTTAATGAATATGTAATTTGCGTGCCGCCGATTCGCCGCTGAAATACTGCGGAAAAATCGAACTCGCCGCAGGGATGTGTCCGACGATTTAATCGGCCCATCGAGGAAACGAACTTTCTGTAATTCAATTGTTAATAGAAGCCAATTTGAAAGATGATTTTGGTGTTAAAGACGTTCATCTGGATTCGGTCGCAATTTTGTTTTAGAATTTGGTCGCTGCATCGAGGAAATCGGGTTCCTGTGATTTAATTGTTAATGGGAATTATGATGAAATTGAAAAGATATTTATTGGGTCAGGTTGTGATTTTATTATCGTAGTCGATTTTCGACATTTGCGAATTCAAATAAAATTTGATAAGAATATCGATAAAGAAATTTTTAGACTTCACTTATCTGAAGTCTAAAAATTGTGAAGTTTTGAAATTAAATCGAAATTATTGTGTTAGCGTTGATTATTAATATACCGGAATAAATTTATCTGCTTGGCCAGAACCTTGGTTAACGGGAGCGAATTTCGATCATGGTCGAAATTGTGTTCGAAATGTCAATAATTAATTTATCCAAACAACGTGATATTAGATGATAATAATAAGCAGAATAATTAATATCAGAATTAACAGTATGAAGCAATTCATAGAATTACCTCATAATTTCCGTAACCATTCGCACATAAATTCTTGCGTTATATCCCGGTAAGCCTACCATGAGATCATTCGAAATGAATGTAACTATGATAAATGAGACAAAGTAATTAAACAGGTGTTCGTGTATAAAATTATTACCTGGAAAGATAGAAATAAATTCTCTGCTTAAGGGTGCACATTAAAATCCATATTCCGAGGTAATTCTAGTCTCCTTCCTTTCCTCGAGAAGTCGCAAAATCAATTTTCAAGTGAAATACATTTCATTCGCGTTATTCCAAATATTTCATTATCTTCGAATATTTCCTTCGATTCAATTTTATTTCTCAAATCCTTTTAATATACGCGATTAAAGAAGCAAAATAAATAATCGAGAAATTAGAAAATCGGTTATCTTTAAACAACGATAAATATTCGAATGCTATATTCAAATGTTAATTAAATTACTCGTCGTGCACGTAACACGCGGAACAAAGGGTATTTTTCTCAGACTGCCGGTAATCAATTTGGGAAACGTTTGATAAGCGTTAAAAAACGACTGGAGATCGAATCGCTGTAATGACTTTTATGAAGAAGGTACATAACGCACGGCTCCTGAGATAGATGAAAAATTGATATAAATGATGATGCGTTATGCATAGTTTAACACGTGCCCTGGCGCGTGGGCAGTGTGCATCCCACGTTTGAACTCTGCTTTATTGACCAAGCCGTAAAACACACTTGCGAAATCACGTTTCGCGAATCGCTGAAGTCGCATTTCTCAAATCGCCGGGATATCAGCAAGCATTATCTCTCTGCCGCGCTTTAAATATTCCAATTACCTTATATAAATATTACGAAACAATTACTGGAACAGAAAGAAAAATCAGCGTATTTATCCTCGTCTCGAATTACCGATCCGAAACGTGCATAATCGCTCTAACAACTATAAACGCGTGTGACAAAAATGAATATTAATTTCGTTAAACCCGGCTGTATACTTCGAGACAAAAAAAAATCGAATCTTTGACTTTGTGTGACGTATCTATTTGTCACTCGGATAACCATCGAGCTTGCATAACCGGTATAATTATCCGCGCACGATTACGTTTCCATTTCGATAAAAATTGAAACCGATCTTTCGCTCCCATCCGAATTCTTCGTTTACCAAGAAGAAAAGAAATTCTTGAACCACTGAAAGTTTTCTCCAATACGGAAACGTAAAAACACGACGAAAAGGAGAAAATTGATAGAAAAGAAGAACGCACTGTGTGATATCAGGTGATATAATTATCCACGCACGATTGCGTTTCCATTTCGACAGAAATTGAAGCCGATCTTTCGCTCCCATCCGAATTCTTCGTTTACCAAGAAAAGAAACAATTGTTTAACCGCTGCAATTTTTCTCCAATACGGAAAGGATAAAATTGATAGGGAAGAAGAATGCACTGTATGATATGAGGTTTTAACGAGCTTGCAGCAGGGTCTGTCCGTTCTATCGCATGAAAATAATGAATAATGAATTGAAAGAAGGCTCTGGGACAACGAGGACGTGAGAGTCCATGGTACAACGGCCGCAAGAACCGCCTCGAACTGGCTCATTCCCGTGCGATGCGATGCGTCTCGATCTCGATCCTAAGATCGCTCTTTCTCTCGCGTATCGTTTTACTCTGTCAGGCCTGTTGTAATTCAACGAGCCGGCCTGCAGCCGCGCGTCGCAGCCGATTTTATTTCCAGAACATCCTTGGAATTTCCATGAAAACCTCAGATGCGATAATCGCGATTCGACTGTCGTCCCGACGATTAAAACTGCGGTGTGCGTCGTGTGGTATCGGGTCTCACGGACGTGCACGGGCCTGTAAAGCATTCGATTTCGTCGATGGAAGCCATCGCGGCCTGCAAGCGATTTTATGCTGAGGTTGTGTCGAATCGAACGTCTCTTTTTCCTCGACGATTCAATTTTCCGCGGAATCTCGTGCAGACGGAAGAAGATCGCGCGTTGTTTCGATTGGATGAGCCTGGTGATCGTGGCGGATCGAAGGATGAGAATAATGACGAGGTTTCAATCGGAGATGGCTTCCCGAAGGTGGATATCCTAGGCGGTTTAGCCTGATATCATCGAGCGTTTATCAGGGTAGATAGATAGGAACGGTGCACCGGTGGTTCCTCGGAAAAAAATACGTTTATCCAGTGAATTGTGTAATAGAATTCCGCGAAGCTTCCCGAAAGTCTGATGGATAATATTACGAGTGTCTTTGAGTTCGAGTACGATGAATTATGTCTGTAGGAATTTATGGGACGCGTAACCTCTTTCTCTTTCCGGCTTTTTACCTCGGTGATAATCTACTAAGCTGTTCGCGAGGTTATTAATAATAGGAAAGGAATAGTAACGAAAATAAAATTAGAGAAAAAGAAAGAATTTGTAATATATTTCCAAACTTTATAAGAAAAAGGTAATAGATTTAGGAGAAATCTCAATTGAAATTAATAACAAAGGGAAGAAAATTAATTAATGAAAGAAATTTCTTTCTTTCTCAAAGGCTTCGATTTTTCATATCGCGTAACGCTATTAAAAATGAAGTATCTCAACTACTTCACGACTCTTTAGAGCAGCCCCGAATTTAAAAATCTTTCATATAATAAAATATCTTTCATATTTTCCAAGCATTTTGAGGATATAAGAAAAAAAGGAAGCAGAAAAGGGGGTAAAATAGCCATAAACCATAAATCTAGATGAGAGAAATCGCAATGGAGATAAACCACGACAGGGAAACAAATTAGCTAAAGACAAGATGACCCAGATAAAGCGCGTGAAAAATGAAAAGCGACGCAACCCAGGGAAGAAGAAGAAGAGGAAGAGGAAGAGGGTGGAAAAATAAAGACGCGGTTGGGACGGGGTTGCCCATGGGGTTGCAGCGAGCATGGGACATCTCATCGCATCGGACATGCATGACGTTTCACGAGGGCGTCTGGGTTCTCTTAGCATAAATTTGAAATTGCAATCGACGTCCCCTTGTCCCGTGGTGTTTCCAACCTCCCAGCGCACCGGCTACACGCGGCTATTTATGTATAGTGTTGACACAGTGCGCTTAATTTAGTCTAATCGAGCGTAGCCGGAAGCCTGGAGACGTTATCGATCCTCTTCGAGTCAGTTTGCGGACTCCTGAACGCGTCTGGAGTGGCGAGCATACATCACAAACGTCAGAACATGACACGACAGACTAATCCTCTTGTTGTTCCGCCATTATGCGACAGGAAGTGCCGGCTGGGATACCGGGCAATTCGAATTCTTCCACCATTTTCCTCGAATTTTCTGCGAAATTTGTCTTACCGTCAACGCTATTTTTGGGAAGGCTGTATCTTCGAGATTAGAGTGGCTTACGAGTTAGTATTGTTCCTTCAAAAATAATATTCTTACAAAGGCCATAGGTTCGACTCGTTTTTCATTTGAAATTACAGAAGGAGAATTTTAATATTCTAGGATACGAATTTCAAATTAGGAAAATATACTTTTATAGTTTCCGTTGAAGACAAATTATTAAATTCTTTTCTTGTCTTCGATATTCTTTCGGATGTGTAAAAGAAGTCTTTATAGCCGCAGAAAGAGAAAGGAAACGAAACATAACACTTAAAAGTTATTTGGTTCACCTTTCTTCTCTAAAAAAATTGCAAAGTTGTCTCTAGACTCAAAATCCATCAAAAGAAAAAAATAAAGAAGATGGAAATGAAGCAAATCTATTTCCTCTAACAAAAATGAACCAAAAGAATTTATCTCCCTCTCCCAAAAAGAACCAAACTGTTTCTAGGCTCAGAATCCACCAAAAAAATAAGAGTAAAAGTACTAAATCTATTTACTGCAAGAACAAACCGAAGGTAATTCTTAAACGATGAAGCTCATCCGGTTCACCTTGCTCCTTCCAAAAAGAATTCGAAAAACCGTGTGCCGAAAAAGCAGCAAAGAGAAAAAAAGGAGAGAAAAGGAAAGGGAAGAGATCTATCGGCGATAACCTCTGCCGGGATTTGCAAATCAAGGCCCCGCGGCGGCAAGGTCATTCTTCGCTTCCGATCGACGTTTCCAAGTCCATCCGGCGGCTCTGTGCCGTCTCGGAGTCACCTTCACCGATGCCAGGTAATCTCGGGGGAGTGCCGCGGTCGTGCGCGTGTCGCACACGCGCACGTGTCGCGTGTTGCACGAGGAAACGTCGTGGCAGCAGGTGGAACGTTGGTGTTGGTGCGACCCTGCGCCATGGTTAGGCCTTAGTGGGCCATGGCCGCCTCGTAGCTATAAGGAACAGGAGGCGGTTCAAATATTTTATTAGCCCAAGATTAACAACCCTCCCACGGCGCGCTGCATCCTGCAGGATGGGCCGCCACGCCGGGGGTGAATCGCGTGGGAGCTGCACCATATATTTCCCTTTTTCCCTCTCCCTCTTCCCCCCCCTCTCTCTCTCTCTCTCTCTCTGCTGCGCGGACGCGCCTCTCGCGTCCACCTTTGACGAATCGCGTCCGATTGACCGGTGATCGCGTGAATTTTCACCGGTGGGAAACACGCGTTGAAATTGTTCGATAGACGTCTGTCTCTTTAACGGTATTTTCTTCTTTGGGCGGGAGGATTTTGAAAATTAGTAATTTGGTAACTTAATAATTTTAGAATTATTTATTTTTTTTAGGGGAGGTAGGAATTCTGTGAATTGGTAATTTGGTAACTTAATAATTTTAGAATTATTTCTTTTCTTTTTTAGGGGAGGTGGGGATTTTGGTATATAATATTTTGGTATCATAATCTCCTTTTTTAACTATATTAAATAATAATATAATAGAAGCTGTCTATTAGCAGGAATCCGATCTGAATTTATTTCGAAAATGTTTTAAATCCTGAATTCCGATCATTTTTTTTGCCTCCTACTCGTTCCATTGGCAAAATTTTGCACGCTGCTTTCGAAAGTAGCTTCGAAGACGATGATTAATCGCATCGACTTTATCTAAGATATTGACAGATTCTTATTTTTTCATGTCTCATTGATTAATGACTAGAAACACGTGGCAACCGCGAGAAAAACATGATAAATACACTCTTCTTGATTTCCTGACTGTAACGTCACTTGCCGGGTAAAAACAGGCGTGTTTGTATGGTTTAGTTGACAAAGGAAGCAATGTGTCAAGGTCCATAGATATAGATGTCTTAAAAACACTCTAAAAATACCTGTCTCGCATCTGAAATAGATGGAAGGACTATTTCGATCTGAGATTTTCCCAGGACGTATCGAATTTTAAAATTCCCGCGCTCTGTAAACGTGGAAAAATGCGATTTCACCTGTTCCCTCGCATAATCTCCATATTCCTTCTATCGGAAATGCTAAACGTGGAATAATATTTGTAGATCACCCGTTATATTCGATGCTTCCGCGAATTTGCTGTAGCACTTCTTCCTCGAATAGAAAACTTACTATTCTACTTATATTCCTTATTTCTATTTCTCCCTCCATTCGTTTATTTTTACACAATACCAGTGAAAAGCGACAAACCATATAACAACTTTAATCCAAAAAAAAAAAGAAAATTAATTTCCTCGTTTTTATTATTTATTCTCTTATACGCATCTACATCAGCATAAAAGAATCACCTTCCACCCCAAAAATTCTTTCTCTGTTTACATATTTTTACGCGAAATGTCGGAGGTCTCGTAAATTTATCTCGAATAATTCTTCCTTTATTTATATATTTTTATGCGAAACAAGTAAAAAATCAGAGATGTAATTTTCCGTGGAAAAATTCTTTATCTCGTATTTCTTCGATATTCGGTATACACGAGGATCCTGATGACGTTAACCGGTGGCGGACATTAAGCTCGGCATAGCAAAGACCAAAATCTGGCATTTACTCGGTTATTTCTGTTCGAGCAATCAGGATTGCACAATGGTAACCGTGTCACGTGCTCGTCGTTCCGTTGAAACTGCGCGTGGCCGAAACGGCGGGTATTAATTTCGACCAGCATTGCGCCTGCATTAAATCCGATAATATTTATTATCGTGGCACCGGATAAATCTGATTCCTCCTTCGCCACGATAAACTTAATTGGAATCGATTTCGGGCAAACATTAAGGGCCCGTGTGTGTTTGGCCGGTGATATTTTTACCGAACGTTTGCGCTGTCTGTCACGAACGAGTTATTGGATATTCCTGTCGAGTAACGAGTCTGTTTACGTAGGTGGTTCTTCGTATTATTTCTAGAAGCTTGTTACAATCGGTGTTTCCGCAACAAGTTTCTAATTTCTCTCGGACAGTTGCTGAAATTTAATCGGGGGACGAGCGTTTACCTGGATCTCTCCAATTTAGAAAGTAACGCGAGGGCTTTAATTATCGTCCGATAGGAAAATTTTGATGCAGAAAATGTCTCGTTACAATTCCTAATGAAGAGAAAGATTTGGGGGATTATAGAAATTGAAAGCAGATTTATGAAGGATATAATTCGTAAGAGAATCGAGATGAAAAGAAATAGCTGAATAAAATCAAATAAAATTAATTAGATATATCAAATATCAAAAAAGGGAAAAACAATTGTATTAAAGGATGAAATATATTTAAAAAATCAAGGATCCACGAAATCCAAATTCTGGAATAAAAAAACTTCGAAAGTAAAGAATGAAGAATCACAGATAAAAGATTGCCTCGATCAAACTTAATCTCAGCGAATTTTCCACCACCCTTTTCGTACACCAAAGAAACCTCGAAAATGAGTATTATTTCCACTGACACCACCACAAACCAAAAGCTTCAAACAGCAAATGGTAAATCGTCGTGAAACACAACCTCAACAAATTTCAACTGACTCCAACCCATACCAAAAACTGTTAAAAGCAAACAGAAAATCGTCACGAAAGGTAAGCTCAATGGCAGACGAAAGATCCTTAGAAACAGATTCTCAGAAGAAATGGGAGATCGGTATCAACAACCATCTCCGTCATAAATTCTGGAAACCCTCGAAAGCAGACTCTTCTAGCCTAAAAATGCACCGAACCCTGATCGCATCCTGGTAAATCGACCCTTCGAACCCAGACACGCTAAAATCCAGTGAAACACAGCGGTGTCAGAACCTGAAACCGATCTATCTGTAAGAACAATCGTTTGGTTAATTGCGCGGATAAAAATTTCCATCTCGAGATGGCGATCCGCTTGGGCGGGCGGCTCGTAAAGCTCGGTGAACCGTGAAAACCGGCGCTGGCTGGCAAGGATTTATCGATGACAGGCCGGGACGTTGTTTGCCGTGAGTTCCTCGTAAAACCGTGGATCGAAGGTGCGTAAACGCGGCCACGAAACACGCGGCCAATTCGTAGACCCGAAATTTCTGTCATAGTTCCGGCCTGCAACAGCCCCGGGCTCGTAAATCCTCGACGAAGCGCCGAATACCGGATCCGCCGAATCGCTGGCTTCCGACCGTGAAGTTTGCGGTATTTTATTCGCGTTTGCCAAGTTTATGGATAGATCAGGCTGGTTTTTGTTACCGTGGGTAATTGTTGGAATGAGTCTGAGCTTTTGATGACGGAAGTTTGGATAAATATCAAAGCATTAACTCTTGGAGTGTTACAGAAGATATTACGCCGTTTTTGACACCGTTCGCGATTACTTTTTGGTCTCTTCTGTGAATGTCCCGTGTATTTCATTGAATCAGGCTGGCTTTTGCGACCGTGGGTAATTGTTTGAATGAGTGTGACGCTTAAACAAGGGAAATTTGGATACATATCCAAGCATTAACTCTTGGAGTGTTACCAGAGATATTACGCCATTTTTAACACCGTTCGTGATTAGTTTTTGGTCTTTACTGTGAACATCTGTGATTTTCTGTGAATGTCCCGTGTATTTTATTGGTTTCTCCTGTCATAGTTTTGTGGTTTTTGAATTATTCGTGTTCTCTCAGAGGGTTGCAAAAGCTATTGCGTAAGTCTTGAATGGAGTTGGAAGCGGAATGAATAAGTAAATTCTACTGTATATTTTTGTGAATGAATCTATAAATATCGAAGTCTATCGTACGAATTGCAGAACACCGTTTGAAATCAACGAGAAGTCCTCCTCGACCTTTTCTACCCCGACCATCCGCCCACGCCATCTCAGACCTCTCTTGCGCTCATTCATTTGCGCCATTTTTGAATTCTTTTACACCTACCACCTTCGTCCCAATTTTTTCCTCCGCATATCAACGAGTCGTATACCATATTGTATAGTAATCATATCTATCTATTAAACGAAAATGTATATAATACTCAACTCACCTATTTTTCTTATTTATTTATTTATTTAACGGGTTTAGTATAACACACGCGCATAGTTATTATTTTTCTCAGAATTTTTCTCGCATAAGTTTCATCAAAATGAGCATATGCAGGTTGAATATGACCGCTCGTTAGCCTAGGTTTTGAAGGAAATTTCTTCTAAAAGATACAAAGAAATCGCAAAATCATCTCTTACGCAAGCTCGAACATAATGAATCTAGGAAAATCTTCGAAACCGCAAACCCCAATTTTTCCTTGTCACACTGGCAATCACTCGCACGTGAGACGCGTTTTTTCCAGCAAAGCAACGACGTTGCACGGAATTATCCGTATCATTATCAGCGTAACAGGACTCATTCATAATTCAACGAGAGTAACCGGACGACTAATTGCCGGCTCGTTTCATTCACAACTCCGGCGGAAAAGGGAGGAAAGAAGAGGAAGGAAAAGGAAAAAGCAGCGTGTATTGTCACGTGAACGGCAAACAGGTTCGCCGGTTTTTGTTCGCAACGGTGCAATTAGAACGGTGTGGGCCCACGCGTCCTAGGGCCATGGATGGATTCCAGCGGGTCCGCAATTAAGACGAACTTAATTAATTAATTCTCGCCTCTGTTCTCGCGTTAATTCCCGGAGCGCGAAACCGCGACGACCGTGACCCACGCCCACCGACGCTCTTCTTCTGCCTTTTTCCCTCGTCGCCATCTTCGTCGCGACGCCTAGTCGCCTCCGGAGTCGAGCTTCCGGTCCCGGAAGTCGCGGTTCTAACTAGCGATGGATTCTCACCAACTTGGAAATTAAAGAGAATTCGAAAGGTTTTCGTTGTTCTTTTTTCGAGAATTTCAGATTTTGGAAGTTATCCCGGGAATTCTTGGATCGAGAAAATTGTAGAACATGTATTATACGATAAATAAGGAAAATTCTCCTTATATATTTATTTTATTTAATTCGAATTATTAAAAATATTCGAAGAGCTTTAAGTACTCTAGAAAACGAACAAAATTTAAGTTTTGAAAATTCCGAGGATTAAAAGTGTTTGTTAAGGGTTTTAAATTTCTAAAAATCTAATAACAAAGGATAATAAAATGTTCTGTGCGAGTTGAGAACATTTCGAAATTATGTTCGAGCTTGGTGCAAGCATTTGAGGTGTTGTTTCGCGAAAATCACAGAGAACGGAAAATTATCCGTGTTCTGCGGTCGCGCGTGAAATTTCGGAACTGCAAACAAATTTCTCTGAATCCTCGGGATGGAGTGGGTGGCCAGCGGTAGTTTTTGATCCAGATTAACAAGACGTAAAGCTAGGTGGGCGTTGGAGATATCATTAAAATAGGGTTTCTAGGAACTCGAGGAATGCCTTTGAAATTATTTCCCTCGAGTTCGACGCGATACCGTGAGTGGGGGTGGAAGTGTCGGAGGGAAGTTGAAGAATTTGCATAATCCGCATAATTTGCATAATTTTAAATTAAATATGAAATCGGTCAAATTTCGCCTCCCACGCGAAATCGATAAAAATCGATACGTTGAATTCAAACGAAATTGCTTGCGCATATCTCGATTCGCGTTTATCGAACAATAATTTTTCAATCGCTTCAAAATTGCTTATCGTTCATCCATTAATCACCCGCGTCAATTTTATTGATAAAAAAATTTTACAACTCGCGAGGGTGAAATTTCGTTCGAGGATTATACGTGAAACGAAGCAAATTTGATGTCGGATACGTGTAGAAGGTTCGAGGTTAGCCGGTGAATTTGGAAGATTAGAACTTCGACTACAGGCCTAAGTAGACGTGAAGCTGTTAGTAGAATTAGGGTGTAGATAGAATTAGGAAGTTTTAGGATGAGGATTGAAACGAGAAATTACACCGAAAATTAAGAAAACCTACTAACCACTCACGATTGTAATTCGAAAATAAAAATAAAATTGATCTTCTATTTTTATTCTAATACACGATTATAATAGTAATCGTAATACGACTTGTAATTAATATTAATAAGCATAGAAAATAGAGGAAATTTTTCTATTAGTCACCATCGGTTGTAAATAAAATAAAATAAATATAAAGTCGATACTTTTTTTAGAATATTCAAGTAGCTTCCATCTCTGTTCGAATGCATGATTTAATAGTAAACGGTGGGAAGTTATCGGCGAAGGTGCTCCAGTTCGATAAGTTTCCTTTCTCCGATGGAAAACTCTCGAGAAAAGGTTTGAAAATTTGAGAGACCTCTTCGAGTCTTCTGTCCTCTAAGAACGTTCGCAAAGTGTCTGGCTAATGAGTACGACGTGATACGTTTGATCGTCCGCTGCGCGCTATAACGACTCAATTAATTATTCTCAAGTAGCGTTGATCGTCGGTCCTGCGTATTCAAGCGAGTTCCAGGGGCACACGATGCACGTACTTTATCTCCTATCGACCATGCACGCTGTTACATTACTGTGCTTTTTGGTATTTGTCGATAACAAGTATCCCTGAAATCGAAGAAATTAGCTTTCGCTGAAAATCATAATTATTCCTCGTTCGAAAAATTTTTGACTCTTATTTTAATCGTGAAAAAATTTGCGTGTCTATGTTTTTTTTTGTATTTTTCAATAGTATTCTTGAATTCGAATTTGAAGCGTTTCTACCTTGGTCAAAAATTTTAATTATTCTTCGTTTAAAAAATTTTATCCACGAAAAAATTGTTTCTTGATATCTTTCAATGGTATCTTCGAGTTTGAAAAATCCCTGGTTTAATTATGAGCATGTTGTCGAATTAAATATTCCACTGATGGTGGAAAATTCTTGTAAAAAGATTTTAATTTGTTTCGATTTATCGCTGCTTTGGAAAAATTTCTTCGTCCTTCTTTTATTGTAATCAGTGTAATGTTTCAATAAAAGTTTCGACTAATATCAGAGGTCCCATTTCGAGACTTGTTCCTCGTTTCTTTATATAGACACTAGCCTAACCCGTATCAACCTTCATCTAACTTACTATCTTAACAGTCTCCTAAATTAAATATCCCTGTTCTCGGTAGTAACTCTCTTTACCTTCATCGGAATCACTATTACGCTCTCCGTTTTAATCGAATCTCGTCCTGAAACCGTTCTTCCAATAGAATCCCTTTATCGAGTATTCGATACTCACTTTCGACGAACGAACTGAATATTTATTCAACGACTTTTCGAAGTTCTAAAATATTATATCGGTAACAAATTTCTTTAAAAAATTTGTACACCCAAAAGCATTTTATTTCGAAGTACTTTTTTCCCTTATCGAATACACAAATTTCTTCTTTTTCCAACAAAATGCCGAAAACCTTTGAACCTTCTTTCCAAGAAATTCCCAAAGCTTATCTTTTTCCAATAGAACGTTCCATTACTAAATTACGAAAATCCCGGGACACCTATTATTCCGTAAGAGTCTCCGCCAATTTTCTAAAACTCTCTCGTGTCTAAAATCCCAAATTTACGCTTCTGCAAATCCCCAAGATTTGCCGAAGCTTCACTCCTCGCGAAACCCAAAATCCCAACACTCCGATACCTCTCCCATTTCATCGCTTCCAACACCCGTTTCCAAACGTCACCGATCAACCAATAAGATCGTTAACACTGGGTCTACACTGCTGTTGGCAAACAGCTTGCCAACAATTGGCGAACTATGTTCCTATCGTAGACGCTTTTGGAAACGCTATACCATGAATTATATACCATGTAAAAGGAATCCTAGATGTACAACTCTTCGTGAGCTATTCGCTAATTCTGATAGAGACAGCCTACCTCCTCTCTTCGCAAACAGCGAAGCTGCAGCTCACGAAAGCTTCACGAACACTGTCGAATAATGTAAACCTGACATAGCGAATGACACAAAAGTCACTACTATATAGATAATTATACTAATGCTAACTTTAACCTCCTATCTTCGCAAACAGCTCTCGACCAGCTGATGAACAGTTTTCTAACTGTTCACAAAGACTGTCGAACACTGTAAATCTGACATAGCAAATGATACAAAGAGTAGTTTAGTATATAGATAATTATACAAATCATGGGAGTTTCATAAGCTAACTCTAACCTTCTCTCTCCGCAAACAGCTCTCTATCAACTGATGAACAGTTTCCTAGCTGTTCACAGAGTTTCTATGAATCTATATATAGCCAGTACAACGAATGAAAAACTCGAATCCTATAGCATTCGAACTACCAATCGTATGTTTACAGATATTTATGAACCATGAGCTAACTCTGACACAGATTCTCTATCTCTTCGCAAACAGCTCACTAAAGATTCCCAAACTATTCAGAAACACAGCACAAGCAGTAGCGAATCCAGCATAATAAATGGGAACGACAAATCATAGAGCATTTAGTCTACCAACTCTCAAATATTCCCGAGTTAACTCTCTCGCAGACCTTCTACCTCCTCCCTTCGCGAACAGCTCTCGACCAACTGATAAACAGTTTCCTAGCTGTCCATACAGTTTCCCGAAACCTACATAAATCTACCATAACGAATGAAAACCAGAAATCGTAGAGTATTTGGTCTACCAACTCTCAGAACTCTGACACAGACCTTCTACTTCCTCCCTTCGCAAACAGCTCTCTCGTTCAACTGATAAACAATTTCTTAACTATCCACAGAGTTTCTATGAAGCTACATATCTCCACCATAACGAATGAAAGGCCGAAATCGTATAGCATTTAGTGTACCAACTCTCAGATATTCCCAAGCCATAAGCTAACTGTGTCGCAGACCTTTTAGTTCCTCTCTTCACGAATAGCTCTCTCCCAACTGATAAACAATTTTCTAGCTATCCACAGAGTTTCCATAAAGCCACATAAATCCATCGTAACGAATGAAAAGCCGAAATCGTATAGCATATAGTGTACCAACTCTCAGATATTCCCGAGCCATAAGCTAACTCTGTCACAGACCTTCTACCTTCGCCTTTCGCAAACAACTCTCTCTCCCAACTGATAAACAATTTTCTAGCTATCCACAGAGTTTCTGTGAACCTACATAAATCCACCATAACGAATAAAAAGCCAAAATCGTATAGCATTTAGTCTACCAACTGAAATATTCCCGAGCCATAAGCTAACTCTGTCATAGACCTTCTACCTCCTCTCTTCACGAATAGCTCTGTCAACTAACTGATAAACAATATTCTAGCTATCCACAGAGTTTCTGTGAACCTACATAAATCCATCGTAACGAATGAAAAGCCGAAATCGACTCTCAAATATTCACGAGTCACTATCATAAGCTAACTCTGCACAGACCCTCTGTCTCTTCAAACAACTTCCAGCTCGCGACCATCTGCCGAACCGTTCGTAAACGGAGTGTACGAGCAGCGTGGAACGAGCATAACGAATAAAAGCGAGAAATCGTATGGCGTTCGGTCTATTGACTTCTCGATAAGGAAGCATCTGGACGGATCACGCGGTTAAACGGGCGGAGGCAATCGCGGCGGCGTGATCGTCGGACAGAGGGAGAAGGATCGATGGAGTGGCAGATAGAGGGAGTTGGCTTGAAATTTGCATCGCGCTATAAAACTGCACGCACGCGGCCGTGCTTCTGGTTATGTCAGCATCCTCTGCCAGACAATGGACGACCCCGCGGTATTGTTCGGCACGCCTGTATACACCGGCCGAGTGTATGGCTACTATTTCATGGTGATTCTTACTAATCGATGTAATCGCGTTTATATACGTGTACATACCTGTACATACGCGCCACGGACGCGTCCACGTGCAGCCGACGTTGCATTACCGAGTCGCTGCACACTTGCACGAGTTAAGACACGATTTCCCGAAATTTTCCGACGCCGGATTTCATTTCAGGCTTATTCTTTAACAGCTTTAGTCCGTTAGGTGTATATAGAATCGGAAATTCGCGAATTTTTGCGAAGCTTCGTCTCAAAAATTAGCGCGTCTTCGTCTATGACAACGAAGAGGATTAGCGAATTTTCTGTGGAAATAATTTTCACGAAAGCAGTAATTCGAATTAGGAAATCTTTGAAGAGTAAGGTGTTTGGATATTGATCTCGAAAATTATCGTTTTTTAGAATTTTTTGATCATGAGAAATCGCAAATGTTAGATTTATTATCTTCATCGTGCGAGCAAATTTGTTTAATACCGGTTGCGAATGTTTTATAGGTTTGTCGATGTTGATAGCGATTGTTCTTCGCTCTTATAATCATCTTTGAATATTCTGTTTTATAAGTCGCAATACCAATCGTAATTGCGAAGAGATTTCTAATGGATACTAACGTACGTTCATTGCTGGCAGCTCAGCACGATACCTGGTTCATAACATCACGTGCACCGAGCTTTAAATTAAACATTTATGGAGAAGGATCGTCGGTAGCTCATTAGAGCGTAGAACCAGCCATTCCGTCTACAAATCTTACTTGGTTTACCCTTTGTGCCTGACTTCTAACACCGTTGTTGTCCCTCCTCTTTGTACTTTTATACATGCACACTCCCGAATAATTGGGAAGCATGTTTGACCATTGTTAGCTGAAAACAATAATCCAGCCATTTTTTCACGCAAATTTCCTCTATAGCCATTTCCATACTCGTTAAAAATTTTCTACCTTTGAGTTACCTATTTTCCAATTCACGCTACTAGCTTCGCAAACACGAAAAACAGTGCGAAAATAAATTTTCTTTGCTTCCTTTCTGTATTCGCAATTTCGTAATTCTTCCCGAGAACTTTTGGTAATTAAATTCTAGCAAATTTCCTCCATAGTCGTTTCCATACTCGTTAAAAATTTTCAAACCTTTGAGTTACGTATTTTCCAATTCACGCGACTAACTTTTCAAACCTGAAAAACAGCGCAAAATAAGTTTTCTTTGCTTTCTTTCGATATTCGCAATTTTGCAATTCTCCCCGAGATCTTTTGGTAATTAAATTCGAGCAAATTTCCTCCATAACTATTTCCATACTCGTTAAAGATTTTCAAACCTTTGAGTTACCTATTTTCCAATTCACGCTACTAATTTTCCAAGCATTAAAAACTGCAGGAAAGTAAATTTTCCTCGTTTTCTTTCGCTATTTGCAATTTTACTATTCGTCCCAAGAGTGTACTGAGCGTGTAATTAAATTTCACGCAGAGGTATTACGAAAAATTTTACCGGCTATAAATTACTCGAGTAAAAGGTGAAGAGCTCGATGGAGGATGACTGGATGGCGCCATTTTGCTCGGCCAGTCGCCGCGAATTCGGGACATTTGCGGACGATTATTCTTACGATGCCTGAATATTTACAGGGTCTCTCTAACGCGAGCGTTCTCGGCGAAATTTATGGCTCGTTTAAAGAAAGGAATTTCCAGTCGAATCGTGGAATTTGTTTCGACTTGCCGCTTTTTATCTCCATCCCGTTCGCGAATTCAGGGTCGCAAAAATAAAACGAGCGAAGTATTTTGACAAAGTCTTCGCTCTCCTTCTAAACTTTTACCTCCTCTTCTTATCGCCAGTCGTGGCAAACTTGCGAATATTTTCTTCCGAATAATTGACGAAAATTAACGCAAAAAATTTCTTCCTCGGGTTTACCCATCAATTTTCTCGTCCGAGATGATCGGTTTTGTTCTCGGACGATGTAGGAGTAATCTGGTATATCTTTTATGGAATATAAAATATGATTTGTGCGCCATTTTCGCGACCCGAATCCTCTCGTTTTACGGCCAGCCTGTCTCCGACGTGAAATTGTTGTTAAATTAAAATATATCCGAGAAAATACAGAGCTGTTCGAACTGTAATTTTTACACGCATATTCGAGCGTGAGATATCGTAACGCGAATCTGTGAAAACTAGTGCTTAAATCGAGTATTGTGTCATGAGCATGTGGTTAATGAGCGAGAACACGAACACTTGTGCAAATGAGTAATTCCTGCTGTGCGAGGAAGATAATTTTATTGCAATATTCTTTTGTAATATCGCCGTGTTACATAATCTGACACTTGTATTTTTTAACGAAATTTAATATCGTTCTTTGCGATGTCGAAATTATTTAATACCACGTGTGATATTGTGTAACACAGAATCCTAATCCGGAGTATAGAAATTGCCTAAAAATTTGGCGAAAAGTGAAACGTTTGATAAAAGAGATATTTCTCCATGGAAAATGATATTCGCTCTGTTAAATACAGAATGTAAGTGTCCAATCAGCGTAATAAATCACTCTCATTAGGGATAAATGAACTGAGACGCCTAATAGTTAAATATACACGCAGAAACACCTGTGACAGGTCAATTATACCCAACCAAACAGTGTCAAGGCTGAACGTTTCTACACCAAAACTGTAAAAAAAGAACTGTAAAACTCGCAGACACGATTTAAACGCGAAGAGGGTACCATTAAACAAAGTATTCGTCGCGTGAAATAAATTATTTCCCGTGCATCACGGTAATTTTTAAACACGTGATGGTCATGTTGCGCATGATCTCGCGCTGAAAATATCACAACAGCACTGCGTGTTATTTTATTATTTAATTTTCGAGATCGTTTTCCGATTGTATAATCCGTGTTAAAGTATTGAAAATGAAAATCGTTCTTCTCTCTTTGGTTAAGTTTTAAGATAGAATAGAAATATTTCTCGGATACTGGTTTCGCAGCTTCTTCATTCCGAAACAATTTACATAAGCTCCTCCAAGTGCTAAATTCATACTTTCAGCAGCTTTTACGGTGCATCCAAGTTTAAACTCGTAAAAGAGTTATGCGACTACACCGAGGATTCACGGGAACTGATAACGAAGTTCGGGCAATTTTATAGCAACGTTGCTTAATATACAACGCGCGTAGATTTGTTGTAAATTTCTGCCTCTTATGCGATACCCTTTTCTTGCCGTTTTCTCGAGATCTTAGACGTCACGTATTCTATGCCCCTGTTACTTTACATGACACTAAAAAAAAAAAATCACAGATTCGAAAATCACAGAAATTTCTGCCTCTTGTGCCATACACTTTTCTCACTGTTTTTAGTTGCATCATGAGATCTTAGATGACTCGTATTATACGCCCATGTTGCCTTAAATGACACTGAAAAAACCTTAGACTCGAAAATCATAGACGACTCTCATCGAATGTTAAAAGAAAAATATTGCACGGATAGTAAAAACGAAGTAAATCATTTGTTAATCCCAAGAAATGATAGTAAATTATTTATTAATCCTAAAAAACGAAGTAAATCATTTAATAATTCCAAAAACGAAGTAAATCATTTATTAATCCCAAAAACGAAGTAAATCATTTATTAATCCCAAAGACGAAGTAAATCATTTATTAATTCCAAAGACAAAGTAAATCACTTATTAATCCCAAAAACGATGGTAAATCGTTTGTTAATCCCAAAAACGAAGTAAATCATTTATTAATCCCATTCTATATATTTATTAACTCCACTCGTCGAACCGTGCACGCAACGTGCTATCCAAACCCGTAGCCACGAATCGGAGTATCTTTGAAATTCTCGAAACCCCGGAAACCCTTAATGTTGCCCGTTCGCAAGGACCACGGCCACCCTTTCAACCCCTGTCCGCTGTTGAAATTTCGCCAGCCAGGAAGTTCACTCGGCCAGGCAGAAATGAAGCTGCACCCTCGAAAGGGCCGAAAACCGTGCACCATTCATCAAAAACGCCAGGAAGGAGAATCCAGGCCACTTAATTCTTCATCGACGGGGCTAAAATCAATTCAGCTGAGTATCTCTGTGCACGGTGTGTCGGGGAACCCGAGGCGGCCGCGTCGAGCAGCGTGAAATATCGTGGAACCAGTTCGAGGGTTAATCTCGAAGACGTTGATTAATCCCTGCAGACTCTCCTCGCGGCTGAAATTCACCGCCGAAATAGAGATGCGGCTGGTCGATGTCGTAGATCGCGAAGAATTCGCGAAGATACCAGCGATGAGTCGGATTTTTCCGCGTGATCGACGACCTGCCGCTTCGGGGTTGAAAAACCAGTTGCATCGAGGGTTAAAAATGTATCGATGGCTCGCGATATGAGAGATAGCTGACGATAATGGTCAGATGTAAGAGATAATTTCGAAACAGAACATATCCAACTACATATTCCCATAAATATAATTAACCCTTTGTATTCGAGTGCAAACAGATTTTAACCCTTTGAGGACGAATGTCGTAATTTGTTGATTATTTACTGTAAAAGCTGCTTGTGATATAACGAGAAATAATTTTAACATTGTCATCGATCTTGTACATATCTTTCAAATCAGAAAATTTNAACGAGAAATAATTTTAGTATTATCATCGATGTTATAGAGATTTTTTAATTCAGAAAATTTCCCCCGATTTGTTATTTTTAATTATTTAGTATATACTTGGTCTATCGTTACCTTCGTTTCTCGTCCGCAGAGTTGAAAATCGATGTTAATTATTCTATCAAGTTTAGAATTTGCTGTAGAATGTCGAAGTAAAATAATTTCACGTCTTGATCTCCATACTATTACTAATTTACCGTTTTGAGAATATCGGAAATAATGGCCCGAGCGAAAATATAAAATGAAAGACAATGAAAGGGACGAAGCAGGTTTTCGCGAATTACGTAATAGGACAGTGGCGATTAGCGATTAGTCCCATCGGTCAATTTCTCCATCCCTGCTTGTACAATAGGGCCTGAAGAAGCGGCCAATTAGACGACAGGAGGATTCTGTACATAGCAATCGCTGTCGGGAGGATTAGCTGATAGCTCTGAATACATTGCCCGCTGGTCTCTAATGACCGGTCTCGTTCAATAGCTCTGAATACGGCTCGAAAGTGCGAGTTTTCCTCGTTGGATTAGACGTGACAGAGATGAATCGATGAACGAGCCAAGGTTTTGGAAAACAGCGAGAGAATTAGGTGGATACGATGTGATTGGAATGGCAGAGTCGGCGAGCTTCCGATCTTTTGTCTGAAAATTATCGGTGATCGGGTATTGAAAGCGGATTTGAAAGAAAATTAGATGGAACGGAGATCTTTTCTAATGGAAATATTTTTAGGGAATTTTATTTTCCGACTCTATCGGTAATTGCATTTGTAATTGTCCTTTTTTTAGATTAATTTCTCGAGAATACGGATATAGTTGTCTATGCACGAATTAGATTTCGTGATCAGAAGTAGGAAAAGGGAAAAATAATTAGAAAAGTTGGATTGTATCGGGAGGTGAAAAAGAATTTCCTCGTAAAATTCACATGTAAAAGGGAGAATGGAAGAAGGAATAATTAAAAAAGTTCGATTCTGCTTGATGTTGTAAAATTTCACTTACGAAACGGAATTTAATTCCTGGAAAACGAGTTCAGTCGGTGAAGCAGACGAAGAGCAAGAACAGGGAAGATCACGTGGGATTAATATACGAGCAAGAGCTATATCCGATTATACTACCAACGATGCTTCTGAAATTGACTGTTACGGAATTTTTAGTGCTTCGCGAAAATACAACTTTACGGTTTAACGTTAAACCTATATAAAATATATTTATTCCTACTGAAACGATGAAGTCGAATAAACGATCCATAAATGAGTTATACTTCTTGCAACTGACAAGTGCAAAAAATAATTTTTTAGTAGCTCTTAATAAAAACTAATTTTTATTTTCATTTTAATAATGAACAGGAATAGAAAATGATCATAGGTTTCGCCAATTTTTGTAATTTTTCCTCGAATTTTTGCATTTTAAAACGAGTTCCGATGATCGTATTGTCCTCCTAATTGGAAAATATTGCTATTTTATTTTTTAATTTTTGTTAGGAAGTTAGAGCCTGAAAGAATCAAAATAAGGAAAAAGATAGAGAATTACTAATTTACTATATGCGTAACAATAAAAATAATAATCGAATAGTAATTCTGTGATATAACACAGAAATATACTGTAACAAAAATCGCGAATCTTGTGTTAAAAGTAAAAAATTTGTAAAATTTCGGTCGAAGCAGTTCACAAGAGAGTGAAAGCGAAAATCGGGGCAGGAAGTGGAATGTTCCTGGACGTTCCTCCATGGGGAATTTGTTGTGACGGTATTGCGTTTATAATATATGCATTTCGAGTGGATGGAAGTGGAGTGTCGCGCCGGTTTATCATTCGATATTGGAAGATTTCAAGCGATTGTATTTCAACGCAATTCCACCTCTCCGTTTCCGATTCATGAGACTGAAACATCTGTTTCGCTGGCCGCAATAATTTACTCGTCACGTGTACCGCATAGCGGACGGGAAAACAAAAAGGAAAAAGGAAAAAAAAAGGAAGAGAGAAAAAACAACACGTATCAGACGGCGCAGATGTTATCGATTCAATTTGTTGCGCGGCGGAAAAAAGTGGAATTTCCTGCCAATTCAACTGCCCAGAATTAAGCTATCAATTAATCTCTGGAGTCCGAAGAAGATCCTGAACAATGGATTCGACGAGTTATGAACGGTATCCTAACCGGTAAATAGCTCGGAGGAAAAACATCTCGAGTCCAGCGTTTCGAAGACGAAAAACAAAATAACAAAAATGTCGGCTAGATTGCAAAACAAAGAAATCCCGGAAGAATCGCAAAATCGCGAATTTTTGAAAAAACGTTTAGATATCGGATCGCGGGATTTTGCTCGAATTTTGAGGATTTCCTGGGACACGATTCCTTTAAAAGCGTCGACAATAAAATTTCCTAGCTTCGAAATTCCCTGAAATCCCTGAAATCGCGAAAATTTGTACGTAGAAAATTCTCTCGATCTCGAGCACCCAGAAATCTTCGAAATTTACCCTACATCTCAACTCCGGATCTCAACCTAGACCTAGAACTCGAGCTTAAAAGATTCCTCGGATCGTAAGATTACGCTAAGACTCTCGGTATCTTGCGCGAATCGGAGAATTAAGCTGAAAGACAAAAATTCCCCGGACCATGTGATTACATTAACAAAATTCGTCGCGAAATTACACCGAGACGGAAAAAATCCCCCAGAACTTGGAATTACTCGCTGAATCGTGAAATTACGCTCGAATTGCAAAAAGCTGTCTGGGTCACGGAATTACGTCCGAACGAAAAAAGAAAAAAAAAAAGATTCCCTAGATCGTGAATTCGAACGGTGCCCGTTTTACTTTTCAATCAGCAAAAGAATCGCGCGCGCGCGCGCGTGGAGAGGGAAAAAAGAGATCCATCAATCCTTCAGAGCACATTAACGGGAACATTAACAAAGGCCGAAAATAACAAAGTGCAGCAGGACATAATTACGATGGTAATTCCTCGCGCAGGCAATTATTTGCCTGTTCGCATCGCGCGATCGATGCATACGATAGGCGAACGCCGGCCGGTGGCCGTTTATGTATATTTAAGAAAGCGCGATTCGGGCCAGAATTTCGCGCGATTTCGCGGCTGCTGCTACATTATGCATTCTCAATCAGCGGAGTGGAACGTTTCTCTGTTCCGCGAAGCGGCCTACAACAATCCCGGGAACGGGCAACTCGCTGGAAAAATGGCAAAGCGGTCCGCGTTATTCCGGGAAGGGAAACGGACGTCTTCGGGCCATTTGAGGGTTCAGCGAAGCAGAGCTTGAATCATCTCGAGATCATCTCGTAATTGCTCCTGGTTACAAGCCAGACGTTTTTTTTTTTTTTTTGTGCATACGCAGGATGAAAAGCTTGGTTGCGAGTTGCCATTTTTCTATCTGCTCAAGATCTGCCGAGCACGAGGATTGTGCAATGCTCCTCTGTGCGTCAGGTTCTATCCTAGAACCTTCTGAAACTGTGCAAGAGTAATTGTTAATAAGAGTAGGCGATTTTTTAACTGTAAAGTAAATTGTTGTTTGTCTCTTTAGAGAATGACGAGAATTATTAATTATTTTTCTTTTGTGATATATTTGGAATTTCAAAGGAATGAGAAAATTGTTTGCGTAGTAATTACGAAGTTACGAATTTTTGGGATTACGTGTCTTTGGGTTATTGTGGGTAGAGAAAGTATGGGAATTCAGTGAAGTGAGATACTCAGAAGAGTGTCTTCCTTATTCCAATCAGTCATTCTGAGATAGTTATAAATTCGTGTAAATAAAGAACAGAGAATATAGCACATGTTGAATAAAAAGTGTGATGAAATAACGAGAAAAAATCGTACATGAGTTTTTAAGAAATCATTCGAAAGAAGAGACTTTTCTCTATAAATTTATTTAAAAACAATTTTTTTTTTTCTGCGAAACAAATGGTTTATAGTCCGTAGAGTTCGTTTGAATTTGTAAAATTTTCCAGGAAAAAGGTACCTTCAATTCTTTATCACCTGCGTCTAAATGAAAAGTTACTGAAAAAATTAAATCCAGGGATGTGAAAATAGAAGTGCTGCTCTTTAAAATAAGCCTAGATAAACTATTATACGATTTCTTTTAACGAAATTACAATTTTTAGAAATTCCTCTATTATTGCCAATAAGCAGATATTTAGATACTACATTAATAATTCAAATATAGGTATCTTAAGAATCTAATTCGTAAACTCTCATTTTTGATAAAAAGAAAATCACGTTATAGTTCGTGATGTATAATTTAGGTGAAACTATTGCGATTTTTATTCAGAGTCACGTGACTGTCAATCCTCGAGCTCGGAGCGAAATACTCGCGAAATCACTCGAATTTCGACGCGTACGAACGACCACGTGGGCGACATTCTTCAATTCGCTATCAGTCCTGGAAGTTTCATAGAAATCGGTTGCACAACGCTCCCTTGTTACACCTCAACTCGGAACGACGCTGTTCAAGGCGAAGGGAATCGATTTCAGCCGGTCGAGCAGCGTCCTTTGTCGTAACTCTCCTCCAAGGAGTATCGAAGGAGCCTCGGTGCCATTTGTTCCCGCTCGTACGGCCAGAAATTCGCGATAATTCATGAATACGCGACGCGTCTCGCCGCGAGGATCCTTCAGAGTCCGGGACCAGGTCCCAACTCCCTCGACAACGAAATCTCGTCGGCGAGAAATTCTCCTCGATGCCAAATGTCAACCCTCTGAAGCTCTATAGTCCAACTGGGGTAGCTTCTATTTTACGATTAATTTTCTGGCGGGTGGAAATAAATGTAAATTTATATTACGATCACTCCGAACGAGTTATCGAAAAAAACTTAACCTAAAGATTACCAGCGCGAATAAAAATTATTTCGATGAGAGAAAAGGATGAAGAATACCGTAGAAGAGTGTGTATAATTTATTAAAGTCGCTGTAATTTTTGAAACGTGTGTTAAGAGATTAACACTAGATTTACGAGACCCGTCAAATTGACGGGTGAGTTGCTCCAATTATACAATATTAATGGATTTAATCAAGTTATATTAAATTTGTTAATATCGTAATTGTTTTTAAATTAGACTCATGGTCTTATTTTTTAAGAAAATACGTAGTTTTCTTTACCTGTAAATCTGACCATAAAGATAGGTATACAAAAACGTCCGTAAAATTAGTGTTAATTACGATATTTTAGCTGAAAGATTAATAGAAACAGAATTTTTTGACAATGAGAGGAAGAAGAGAGTATAATTTTTGAAATGTATATGGAGAGTTTAGTTCTTGAAAGGATTGTCTATTGTAGCCTATTATCATAATTCCAAGAGATTAAATTCTCGTTCTGAATATGGAAAATGATACAGCGAGATCTGGCGAATATTTCACTGTGCATACGTAAGTGCCAAAAAACGGGAGACTTTTAGCCCCACCATGGATTAAAGCGTCGAACGAATCGGCTCTGGCAGAGGTGGAATCTTCAAAGAAAAAGCGAGAGAAAGTAGAACTTAGAGAATGGGTTGGTGAGTAAAGTTTTGATGTACGACCTCTTTGCCTGCTGAATTGTCCGTGGCAAATGAAGACGAATGGGGTAGTCCGGGGAAGAGGAACACGAAGGTGCTTATCTCACGGTGGAACCAGATCGGCTGGGTGAATTTTAATAACATATTTATGGCTCGTTTCACGCGGTGTTGTAAAAAGAATCGCGCGTTAAATCGGCTTTCGACGAATTTAAACAGAATTTTCCTCGAGATTCGTGGTAAAATTCGCCGTGAAACGATTCTATATGCAAAAACGAGTGGAAAGTGCGGGATGGATGTTGTTCGTTGGAGGCCTGGTTTCGGAAGAAATCGAAATTGAAGATTCGCGGGGTGCTCGCGCACTCAGCTGACCCCCACCCACGTGACTATCGACGAGGTGTCGTTGACTCGTACTTTAAACTCGATTTTCCCGAAGATTCAAGCCTCCTACGAACAAATTTCATTCTACATCTTCGACTTCTTTTTCCTCGCGGTATAACCTCCGCCCACCATCTTTATTCATTCAAGAGTTTCCCGGGTGCACGCGCACTCGGTGAACTTTAAACTCGATCTACTCCGAAACGAAGCCTCGAAAATTCGCTCCTCTTTTTCCACTTGTCTTTTTTTTTTTCTTTCTTTTTTAAATACCGTCCGTTCGCGTAGGCGCGCATTTCGGGGGAAATTTTTTCGCGTAGAATATAGATATCGCTGTTGATTTTGCAAAAGAGGAGACGTGGGATCAAGGACGTTAATTAAATCTGGAATTAAACGCGCGTGAATTAGTCTTCGCGAAGCAGGCGCTATTAATCAGCCACGTGTTCTAACGAACGTTACACGAAATACCTGAGGTGAAGGAACAGGAACTCTGGTCCTGTTGTCGCGCCATTAATCCTCATTTGCGTCACTACATTAAACGGGAACAATGTATCAGTATCCGATTTTAAGTTGCAAGAATTCACGCCGTCGTCGCTTGTTACAGACTTCCGCGTCCGTGCGTTGTATTCTCGAGAACTTTTCGAGTATTCATAATATAACCGAGTTCTAAATTTGGGGTACACTCGAAGCGATATTGAATAAGCTTTCCATGCGATTAACCATGACGAAACGGTCTTCGAGTTACGAGCTGCACTGCCCTAAAAATTTGTGCTTGTTTAGAATTTATGCAGGCTATTTGTTGTCATTTTATTTGTTTATTTCCTCGACACAGGTTACTCGAGAGACTGGAGAAACGAGGGAAAAATACAAGTTGGGAGGAGAAATTGGAAATAAGGGATAAAAATAAACGTTTGATAGCACGCCCCGCCGATCGGTGGAGTTCCGGCGGAAATGTTGGCAGGAGACAAGCTCGAAAACGGTTTAAATTGTCTCGAATTCGCGGAGCTGGCCACGAGGCGTGCTCGTTAAAACAGATCCTCGTGTAAAAAGCCGCGCATAAATCTCGACTCTTGTGGGATATGGTTATCGCCAAGGCGTAATCTCTCGACGCTTCTAGGTCAGTGTCTAGTGGCACGTACAGGGTGTTAGAAAAAGAGGCTTCAAGAAGGCTGTTTAACGCGAGATACCTTCGTCGTTAATGAATATATTTAAACGAACGAGGAACGAATAGGATCGATAAGCTCCATCGAGATCGGGGAATCAAAAGGGTCGCGATAAGCTCGAAATTAATAATCGAAAAGTCGAGTTCCCGTTTTGCGAAGGATCTCGTGTAAGAAGACGAAGATCGATCTACCCTTTAATTTCGTTTCCTCGAAATACACTGTCAATTTATACCTATTGACAGTTAAATATACCGTGAAAACGAATGGTAGATTTTCGATGATATTTGTTTGGAAAGAAATGCAATAAAAATGGTGGAAAGAGTGGTTATATCGTGGCCGCCGTGAAAATAAAGGAAATCTTGGCTACCTTCGTGATCGAAGCTCCCATCGTAATTAGCTTTTTCTCAAACATTTGGAGAGGCTTCTAAAAATACCGGGATTGGAAGTTGAAATGGAAAACGCGTGGGCGTTTAGTGGCTGCCGCCGTATCATTTTTAAACCCCTTCCCTTTTATTTATGGTAGCCAAGCAGCGGCTTAATTTTAGGTTCGATAAATATTTAGAGAGTCGCCGGAACGATTCTTTATTTTCGTTTTGATGCGAACGGTTTTATCCCCACTGCCGGGGCCGAATCGACCAGTGAATGGAGTGGAAAGAACTGAATGGAGCCTTTCCGTGAATCGTCTTGCGTGTTCGAGTTCTAAAAACATCTCTCTTTGAGACGTTCAAAGTTCGTTGATCCGGAATCTCGGATAGTTTCATAAAAATTCTTCCGTTCGAATTCGGAAATTCCGAGGCGTGGGCGAAATTTCGCGGAATCCAGAAAAATTCGACTATTGAATAATATTTAAAAAATTCCGAGTACCACTGTTGCATTTAAAAAGAGATATATGAATCGATTTAATAAAAATTGGAATGCGGGTCACGCCAGAATTAGCAATATTTGAAAGTAATATCAAATAAATGAACAAATAAAAAATAGATAGAAATTTAACAAGCACGGTGTTAATTATTTATATAGATAGCTGATTAAATAAAATTTTTATCATAAATCCAGACTAACAAAAAGTTGCGAATATTTCCTCGAATCACTATCAACCACCACCCCAACGAATTAAGTAAATAATCAGTAAAATAAAGAAATAAATATATATATAATATTCTTCCTCGAATCACTATGAAGCACCACCGCAAGGAATTAACTAATCAATCAAACAAACAAATAAATCTCACATAAACTCACGTCACCCTCGGTGGAATCACCATAAACCACCTGAAAAACCCGAAATCATTCGAAATTCTTCGAAGGAACCGGTCTCCATAAACAGCCCGACGCGACTTCCCTAAGAAGTTAGCCCGAAAACGTCCAATAGCCTCGGCGAGTGTAAACCACCCCTAGACGTAATAAAGGCGACCCGTTTCTGGAAGCAACTTGCACATTTCCCTCCGTCAAAGACAGTGAGCTCTGTCGGTGGTGGGATTTGACGGAAGCAGGAAGAGTGGCGAGTGGAGGGTTGGGAATAAACAGCTACTCGGAGCTTGCGACGAAGGTGTCAAGGCGGAAGGTCGCGTTCATCGGTGCGTGCTGACGAAGAAGCCACCCCTCTGCCGGCTCTGGCTCCGGCTTTCGAGCCAAGCTCAGGCTGCTTCGAGCTACGAGCACATTTATTGCCCCGATGTAGCTACGTTATTACTCGGGAAGTGGGCCAATGTTGGCTGGCTGGCCTGGAATCGAACTGATTAAAGCGGACCTTTCAGAAATTCCGCTACACCCTCGATTCTTCTGCTACCCTCCTCTCATCGGGCTTCTCTCTTTCTCTCCAAGTCTGCTTCCTCTTCGAGCCGGGTGATCCGGCAACGGGGAAGTTTTCTCGCTTCTTTCTCCTTTATTTTTTCTTCCCTTTTCCGGTTTCGTTTTATGGTGCAGGGTGGGAGGTCGGAGTGAGAGCAGGGAGTATCGATTGGCCGAGGGATTTTGGACATTGTGAGGGGATATATGGAGGTTATCTGCATTGGTGGTGGATGTAGGTTGTTGGGAAGATTGCGAGGTAAGGAGGGGTGTGGGAAGTTAAGTTTGACTTGTTGTGGCTCGGGTCTATCTTTTTGCTCTTTAAATCGAGGTATCGAGAGGCTTGCTTTAACTGTGATTGGATAGACGATTCGATTAATTAATTAATCAATGATAATATTAAGTATGACAAATATTTATTAATCTTTTGCGGATGAGAAACGAAAAAATAAACGATTAAAAATAGGAAATCGAGAAAAATTCTCCGAATTAAAAGCTTTAACTAAAAAACATTTAAACTATAAACTTTAATTAAAGAACATTGTGATGACTGTGCTAAAATTATTTTTCTCTATATTCCATGCAGCTTTCATTCTGAAAAATTAAAAAACTTCCACATTCGTTTCCAAAGAGTTAAACTGTAATCGTATGGTCAAAGATAAAGCAGGAAATAATTGAAACTAATTACTCCACATACTTTGACAATTCTGAATCTAATTTATTTCTTCAACCACCAGTTATTTGTTCATCTTATCCGTAGGACATACACACTAATTAGAATAATTAATTTCACTCTTTTTCTGCAAATCATATTCACCGTGTAATTTTAACTATCACTATCCGTTTATTCTAAATTTTAATATCAAAATAGGTTTAATTAACAGATTGCCTTAATTCGTCTTCGATTCCAAATCTTACACGTTTGAATAATACGCGAAATTTCATCTGAAAATGGTAATAAGATAAGACGGAAAAGTGAAATAAGAAGATTCGAAATTACCAAGGTTCTATTACCAAATTAATCCTGTCTTACGATATCAGGGTTGCGCTATCGAATTTAATTAACCGATCCTGCAATTAACATCGGGCTCTGTCTCTTCACCCTGTAATTACGATTACAAGTTAAACGAGTTATTCGTTACAGCGAAAAATCTACAGCCGGGCCAGCTGGAACAATATTTCCGCCGTCTCGAAAAGCCGCCACTTCGTTTAAATCCCTAGACCCCTAGACTACTTAAGCGCTGAAAAGGTGAAGCTGAAAGTAAGTCGAAACAAAAGCAGCCCGTGGACTCTGTTAATTAAACTTTCGCCCTTGGAGAAACGTTCTTGCCCGGCGTTCGCGGTGTCTTCGAGAAAAAGCGATGCTCTTGACGCGCCGCAGTCTGAATCTTCTAGAGGGATGACGATGAATCGCCGTTTCCCTTATTCAACCCCGACGTAATGATTTCGACGAGTGCTTCTAGGTCAACCGGGGGCCAAAAGCGTATTTGGTGCGTGATATTTTCCTGCGTGCACGACTTATATCGATGGAGACACGAATCTCGTTTGCTAGCACCAGAGTTTGACAGGAAGAGCGTAAGAGACACGCGTCGTTTCCAAAATCTATGATAACGTAGGGACGTAGATATTTCTTGAAGAATTTTCTCATTATTACTAACAATTTTTTAAATAATTTCTTATCGTTGGTGTATTTGATTATATTGTCTTGGAATGGTTGATGTATTTGTAAGAAGTCGAAGGTAATGTTTGGTTGGGTGTAGATATTTTCTGAAGAATTTTGTGATTAGTATTAATAATTACAAAATTTCGTGATATCTTTGGTATAGTTGGTATAGTATTCGATTTGTACCTTGTTAAGAGGTAGGTCTTTACGAGTATTAAATTTTGGGGGTTTTTAAGGGTAATTATAATTTTCTGAAATGAATTACTTGTCACCTGTTCTGATTAGTTTCTAATTGTAATATATAATTGACGATAATTACAAATTTTAGAGTCTATGATGAATATAAGTTGTTTGAAATTATTAAAAATTATTGGAAATTTAAATTGAGTGCAAAAATCTTTAGAATTCCTATTATTCTGCCCTTCCAATATTAAATTTTGTTCCCCTTAATGTTAGAATTTCTCATCTTTCAATATTGCATTTTATTTTTCCGATATCAGAATATTCTCTTAATATCGCATTCTGTCCTTGTGATATTAAAAATCCTATTTTCCAAATATTTTATTATTCTCGTCCCTTGATATCCCAACATCCCTTCTCTCAATATATCCCCCATATCATTCCTCTAAACGCTACCAAAAAGCTAACCATTCCACGTACGAGAATTATTATCCTTTCGTTAAGAAAGTTCGCGATTTCATAAAGAAAAAAAGAGAAATAAACACGGACAAACGAATAAAATTCTCCGTCCGAGCCCCGAGGAACATAATCAAACAACGTCTTATACACGGAGCATTCACGGAAAGTGTGTAATAAAATCAGTGAATAGAGTAGAAAAAGCTGGATCGATATCAATGAGAAAAGCCGCCTGTCGACGGAAGTTTGGCGCGTTTCCTGTGGCTTTGCGAGCGATATTCCTTCTTTGTCTCCCTTTCGGCGCTCGTTAACCGAAAAAATGGAAGGAAAAGAATCGCCGGGAATTCGCGGCGGCTCTCGAGGGTAAACAGAATGGAAATAAAATTTCTGTGCAGCGTTTCCGGGCGGGCACGTGGCGGGCAGCTTAAAAGGTTGGCTTAGGTCTTGGTAATTGAGTAAAGTTGGACCGTAAAGACAATCCTGGGAATGGCCGGTTCTGAAGAAGGCCGCGGCCTTTTGTGTTAAGTAGGTTATACCCTGGGACCGGATTGTAAATTTCTAATGCAAAATTCAGCCAGGGCCGACTTATCCCGCGAATGAAAGGCGAAGAAGTGGCCCGTGCCGGGGCTGATGAAGCAGGAAGCTCGGAGCTTTCGCTGGCTCGCGACAAAATGCCGTTTAATCATAGTCATCTCGCGGATGTTTGTCCCGAGGAACGAGCTTCGAACGAGTTGCGCGAGGTTTCCGCGAAAAGCGTAGATTTTGCGTTTCAAATTCGAAGAGAACGTGTAATACGGTGTATTAAATATACTAAATTATAGTCTATTAAAATTATACTGTCGTTAAGTACAGTGAATTCGATATCGTATATTAACCCTTTGCACTCGACGATTTTTTCTCTAAGAGAAAAGAAAAAGAGAAGAGTAGAGATTCAAAGAATTCCTGTCGCAAAGCCTTATTTTTCACAACGATAAGTAAAAAATTATATGACAATTAACGCATAGAATTATTCAATTTCGATACCTCCCGCGCTGTTACGTGATCGTAAATTTGATATTTTAATCGATATCGGTCCTGAAAATTTAATAAATGGCGACTGAAGGGTTAACCCTTTCGAGTCCTTTTCCTCGTTGAAAAATATTTGACGTTGAAGGATTAATGTGATATAAATATTAGCCAATAGAAGCCAGTACTGTCAAATTGTTGCAATAGAACCCTGTACTTCTAGTGCAAAAATTTACTACTTGTGATTGTTTATTATAAATCGGAAATGAATATTATAGGTCTTATCGTGTCTTGTGATAATGTTATATAATGTTTATTACTTAATCGGTAATTTCTAACATATTTTAGAATTAGAATTAGAAGAACCTATACGATAAACACGAAATTGATAATTGTTTTTCGTTTAATTGCAGATTTTACTGGGACCTCTGCATGCTCCTCCTACTGGTAGCTAATCTGATAATTCTGCCAGTCGCCATTAGTTTTTTCAATGACGACCTAAGCACTAGGTGGATAGCCTTCAACTGCCTTTCCGACACGATATTCCTCATAGACATTGTCGTCAACTTCAGGACAGGTAAGCATAAATATTTATGAGGCTCGTACAATTCAAAGAAACCTAATCGGCACTAGCCTTCGTTAATTCTAATTGGTACAATCTATCACGTACAAAAATATCTTTAACGCTGGAGCTGCCGAATAAATTCTTTCGAGAAACATTAATTTCGAATCTCGTTGCAACAAGAACGTAATTTTAATTATCATTACGTAGTCTGGTGTCATTTACACCATATAAACTGTCACATTCGCAAGTCAGTAGCTCTAACGCTAACATATTTATTAACGCTTGTTATAAGACGAATCTTAACCGACTGTGAAAGGCAAAAAACTGAGAAACCCTAGAATTTATCAAGAATTATACACCAGACATTCAACCCCGTCTAAAACCGCCCATCCCCCCGAGAAACATAAAAAAGGAATCAAGAGAGAAATTATGATCTACAAACCCAGAAACCCGGGGAAAACACAATGGCTCTATTACCCAGATTCCGGGGTCCAAAGAGTAAAGAAAAAATCCTCGAGCAAGACCTATATTTCCCAGCGCGTCTCGGCACATTTGAAATTTAATAAAAGCCGAAGCTTAAACGCGCATTCACACAGCTGAAAGTCGTATGCGCGATGGCGAAAAAAAAGAGAGAGAGAAAAAAAAAGGAAAAAAAGAAAAGAGAGAAAAGGAAAGCAAGGAATCGAGTCTGAGGAGTCCGAGACTGTTTGCCAACGCGAATCCCGTCTCGTCTTTTAAAAACTTCCTCGTTCCAATTGAACCCCGGCCTCTCGTTTCAAAGCCTTATCGACGGTGTGCCGGGGTATTCAGCTAAAAATCGTTCGATCCGTCGTCAGGGGACAAAAAGGAGCGACGAAAGGGCTTGGCATTTTGCTGGACGATCACGTTGAAGCTAATGGTAAGCTCGTGTCCGCGGTAGGGGAGGCCAGAAGCGATGCAAACTTTGCATTGTCGCGTGCACATTGGGGAAAGAATGGCCGACCTCGTTCCTCTTCTCGTTTCTCCCTGGCCAACCCCGGCCAGTCGCTACGTCCCCTAAAACGAGCCAGGATTCGGTTAACCTTCTCGTTATGCGAATACAATACACGTGTATACGGTCGCAGAGGATCTAGGATAGCAAGTCGTTACGACGTCGCGTGGTATAGTGAATTAACCCTTTGCACACGAGAAACGAAGCTAATGATATATTCCGCGTGCACTAAACGATTAAAAATAACAAATCGAGAAAAATTTTCCGAATTAAAAAATACGTACAGCAATGTTATGTTGATGGCAATGTTAAAATTATTTCTCGCTATATTCTATGCAGCCTTCATTCTGAAAAATTGAAAAACTTCCACGTGTATTATGACACTCGTCCGCAAAAGGCTTAAATTCTCATTATATGTTGACTGGATTGACACAGGATAAAAGACTAATATATATTTAGAAAAAGACAGTAAGTTATTTTCTCCTAATCGCGTGTATTCTTGATGAATATTGCACACGAATTTTCTTAATTTGTCGAATCTACTCGGGTCTACTAATTTTAGACGTGTACTGTATACAGCTCAGAAGAAATCAGTCAGCTGTGATTGACAACTGATTTAATTGCATGCACTCACAGGGACGGTCACGTGCGAATTTTCTTAATTGGCTAGACAATCAAGTCACTCGGCTGTGATTTGCAGATTGGCTTGTAAAGGTACTCGTAAATTTTCTTAATTGGACAGATTTCGAAATAAATATACAATGAGTATATTACAAATATACATATGAATGACACGAATCGAAGGAAGACACTCTTACCTGTGCACGATCTTGGATGACTTCTTCTAATCTTCTTCCAGTATAGTTGACGATAATTCAGGTAGAACTGGTCGAGATGAATGTATCTGAACAAAAACATAAAATATGTTGATCGTAAAATTATTTAAAATTTCTTTCCATCGTGTTTTTTCTTCGGTTAAAGACAGTTTTTTTAAATAAACTTGTCTTTCTTTCTGCGATAGAATCCAATAGCGAGCATTTGGTGCAATAATTCCCTTTACACGGAGCTATTAACCAATTCGTAATGTCGAAGTGAACCGTTTAGTGGTTCGAATAAAAATTATTACCCCGGTGATGCGGGAGAAATCTTATTTTTAGAAGTACTTTACGCTATCGCCACTTAAATCTTGAAACATTCCAGCTACCTCGTCAATCCTGAAAGTTTCGAAACGCTATTCAAGAGTTTAGATCCGTCGCGAATGCCTAAAGGGGGTAAACCTTGCCTGCAGATGTTTGTAAGCTGTGAAGTGTTCTAGGGAGTTCTTCCTCGTGCTTCGAGGCATTAAAAAGTTCTGAAGGTTACCAGATATTCTTCTCGAAACAAAAATCCCCTCCTACCACCGCCAGCTCGCGAATAACCGGACATCCGCAACGGAGCCTAACTTAAAATCATTGTCAACCCTGATATCATCTCTGTCGGCTCGGATTCGCGAGATGAAAGACGAATTCCGTGGAAGGGAGATTCCATTGGAAAAAATTAACGCGTTTCCCAGAGTATCGCGAGTCTTCATTCACCTACTCGCGATTAGGTAATACCGTCGCGAGTCTTTGAACAGGCAGACTCCTTTGAGACAGCGCCACCGCCCCGAGAAAGCTCGTGGGAAGTTTGAAAAGGAGGAACTTCTAATTGTTGACATTAAAGGGAACGGCTGCTGTCGGCGGGGCCGTGAAAGGAGGCGAACAAAAGCGTGAAACCCGGAAAATCGCGGCTTTCACGCGAGTCGATTACGTTTTTATGAAGTTACATTCCGATGCGGGCCCGCCGGATCCAATTTCGTTTTATCAAAGGTGGCTCCAACAACGAGAAATAGTTTCAAAGAGTTAATTCTTACAAGGGAAATTACTCCTTAATCAAATCCCAGGAACTAGAGGTTGACACGTTGCAGAAGTATAGAGAGTAAAATCAATAGCGTCGCGTTATTGTCCAAAATCTGATTTATATTTTTCCTGATTAATCGGAATATTAAACGTACCTTTTAGAGGGTTGTTCCGACGGCGCGTGCCATAATTAACAGCACGGTCGGTCACACGTGCAGCCATTTTCTGCGAACGCGGCAAAGAGTAACGCGTAACTGAGACAGCAGGGTGTCAGCGAAAATTAGCCTAAATTACAGGATTATCAACCGAAAATAACCAATCATTGTCAGCTGAATTAATTGCTATAATTTCGCGTCACATCCTGACAATTCTTGCAATCCTTAAGTGTTAGTACGCATAAATATATTTATCAGCGAAACTCGTATAAATCTACACCTAAAAAGCGAAGAAAGATTAAAAAAAAATGGCTGACAGTAGACGCTTAAAATAGCGTCGAAAGAAAACCCTAGAAAATCTACAGAATAAAAACCATTATAAAAATCTCCCACACCAAACTCTAACTCTTAAAATTCTCAATCTCGAATAAAACAGAGCCTTAAAAATCTCGCAAAAGAATTTACGAAGTCCGCCATCTCGACGCTACACATAACCTGTAAAATCTATCCGACCGATCAAAAAGCGTATCTCCCGGATCGGATATTCTGTGCAGTTTATTACACGGCCGCCGATCGTAAAAAGTAACGAAGAACAAAAGATCCTCTGCCGGCCAATAACCGCAACTAATCGGAAGGATGCTCGATCGGGAAATTTATCAAACGCGCGGCAATCACGCTGGTGGAAAAGGTGAGGGAAGCGCGGTCCCGTAGAGAGAGGTTATACATCAAGAGCTGCCGGAATGCATCGTAGGCAGTTATTAAATCTAGAAAGGGGGAAGGTCGCGGAGGCACGTTCGGTTGGCAACCCTTCAAGCACGGAACAGGTCCCGTGCAATAATAACATTGCCCGACACGCCGGTACACCGGCTCAGACGGTTTCGTTATTGCCGGGGGATTAATTTGAAACGCGTTCGAGTTCGGTCCCAGGAACCTGCAGGGAAATTGGGTCACGTGCCGCGCCCGATGAAAGCCATTGTACGCGTTAAACCGTGTACGTGGGCCGCGTCGAATTCGCGATTGTCGCGAATTCTTGATCCAGATTACCGGCCCGTCGGCCAATATTGCGTTCCGCGTGCCGAATACTAACGCCCGGCCCGGTGGACGCCGATCGAGTCGATCGCCGGCGAAATGTTTCGGTGCTAATGAGGCGCCAGCTTCCGGGAAAGACGCCAGATGGCGCGGCAGGCGTCGCGGAGTGGGGGCAGCGACGGCACCTGCATTGGCACGTCGGGTCACGGTTTATCGGGATTCCCCTGTTTCGCGTGTTATCTCCGCCGATTTCTATGGGGTTTGACGAAGCTTTATTCGGAGGATCGAAGATGCGTTAAGAGTATTTTCACTCCACTATTTTCACTCGACAGTCGTTGAGAATATAAAATTGAGAGTATAAAAATTGCGAGGAGTAAGGAGAAATTGTTATCGGTATTCTCGAAGTTGGATAGGATTTTATTCGAGATTTTGTTAGGTGATCGAAATTGGGATGGAATTATTTTATGTAGGTTATTTTATTTTGCGGGGCACGAGGAGTTTACGAGGGTGTTTTCCCAAGGACGAGAAAATATATTCGGTCTTGCCAGGCAGACGAATAGCCTGGGTAATAATTTTCAATCTTGGAGGGATGAGGAAATCGATGACAAGATGAGACTTTACAGAAATAGTTCTCCGCTGGCAAATGTGGGAGAAGCCACATAATAAACTTCAGGGTACCAACATGCAGCGGCACATACACACGAGCTGTACAGAGCTGTCCCTCTTAATCCGACCATCAAAAGCGACATTATTGATCCTCCCAATTCTGTTTACACGTGTTAATTTGCTGTTTGCGCTCGTATTTATTTCTGAAGGTCCGTTCCCTCGGATCAAGGCGTAATTGTCATTCCCGATGGAACCTTGTAGGGATTGTCGAGTAAAATTCGATACAAATACCGGTGATAGAAAGAGGTTTAATTAAGGAGAATTCCTCTGCTCGCGTATACCTAAGATTATATACGACACACAAAATCTACGCTAAATTGAAAGTGTAAATTAAGAATATTCATTTTCGTAAATGGAATCGATCGAAATAATAGTACCTTAATTAATAAATTAACGAGTAACGATCATTTATTATTATAAATATTATAAATTGTAATAAAATTGCATGGTCTCTTGTTTTCGAATTTAAAAAATTAAAAGACGAAAGTGATGCGGCTAAGGGAAATAAAAATTGGTATTGTTTGTGCTTCGCAGGTATAATGCAACAGGATAACGCCGAACAAGTGATCCTGGACCCGAAGTTAATCGCGAAACACTACCTCAGGACTTGGTTCTTTCTCGACCTCATTTCCTCCATACCACTAGACTACATTTTCCTCATATTTAATCAAGTAAGTGCATATTAATTATTCGCACCCTGGCGTACGTATCTCTTGCTTTAATTCGTTAAGCCGGAGTTATGTTTTAGTTTCTCAGCAAACTCGATTTATGTAATTAATCTGTTTACACGAGCCTTGACGAGATACCCCAGCATTTCAGCGTATAGTATTTCCAGCTGCGTAAATACATTAATCATAACCGTTCCTTGGTACAGCAGATCAATATTGAATCGTTTGCGATGCTATTACAGTTTTTCTAATTCTCCGTTAAACTCGCGTGAACCCAGCATGCTTAGGTGACGCTGTCCAACGCGAATTTTAATCTATGTCTTCCCGAAAACGAATCCGTGATCTAAAATTGCTCTCCTACCGTCGATTTCCAAAAATCGAGTTTCTTTAAAAAATCACCCAATGGATATTACCCAATTAGAGAAAAAATTAAAATTTCTTGGACAGCGCGAAATTTCCGATTTCTTCGAATAAAAATCGAAACTTCGAATAAACGAAGAATAAATATTCGATAATTTAGCTTTCTAGAGTGTCTGTGTCTCGTATAAAGTCGTAGACGGGTAAAAATCGTCGGGAAAATTCACTGCAGTATGCCCCAACGATTCTCGATCCCCGATTTGCTAGCTCGCCAAATGTAACGCGGTGTAATTAAATTACACTCGGAGGACGAGAGCGGTTCAAGCCGAATAATCCGAGGATCGAGTAGCCGATCGATCTTCCTAACGAAAAATCGAATTTCCAAAAGCGGAATGTCGTTGAAGACGAGCCTACTTCATCGTATCCCGAAAATCCCCGTGCCATCGATCGAAATCTCACGGCACGGTAATTCGTCGCGAATTTTTCCGAAATATCCCTGCAGGACCGCCTATCAGGAGTTAATTAAATCCGGTTTCGACAAGGTGCTATAATTTTCACCGAAAATCCTCCGGACAAGACAAGCAAACTCGGCTTAAGCCGCTCTCGTTCCTCCCCTGTATCGCGCAAGCTGAGATTCAATTCCACGCAGCTTTAATGGGCCGCGTAGAGCAGCGTTCCCACGGGATAATCGTCTGAATCGTCAGTTTCAGGACTTTAGCGAGTCCTTCCAGATCCTGCATGCTGGCCGTGCTCTCAGGATCCTCAGGCTTGCGAAACTGTTGTCGCTCGTTAGGTTACTACGGTTGTCAAGACTGGTGCGGTATGTCTCGCAATGGGAAGAGGTCTATGTGAGTGTTTACCACTGTTTCTTATACAAGCACCGTTTTATTTGGTATTCTATTTTTATATATATATA
>NIJG01000029.1:2908505-2921695 GCA_002201625.1 Euglossa dilemma
TTACGTAGCTAACGTCGCGTGTGTCCGCTCGCACACGGGACGGTTCGGGAGAAAAAAAAAATGGAGAAAACAGAGAAATCGGAGAAAAAAATATATAAGAACGGAAAAGAAATACAGGAGCCGGTCCCTCCATACGTTGTCAGTCACGAGGCAACGAGCTGGCATACATACATACATATATACATGTGTATAGGTATTCTTGTCGTGTGTGTACGTTTGGTAAAGAACGAAAGGAAGTAAGATAGAAGGAAGAAACGGGACAGCAGACCGATAGAAGCTCTCACGCCAGTGGTGGATCTCCTTTCGTTTTCACGGACAGTCCCACAAACTTTTTACCCGGGTCGAGGTTAGCCTCGAAACCTCGGTGGCTCAGCCTCGACCGGTTCGCGAGCCGCGTTCTAGATCGCTTCGACTTCCGCCGGGGCCAGTGTCCAGGCTCTCCCGTCCGTCACCCCGTTTTTTTTTCTATTTTTTTTTTTTCCGTCTTCTTCTTCTTGATTTCTCCCTAGGCGACAGATAGTACCAGAACACAGCGAGACCGCGCGCGTCTATCTTCCACCACTGCGGGGAATCCCCTCGGAGGGCTAACTTGTTTACACCGAACACGCACACGTAATACACACACGTATATACATACACGTCTCGCTTTCCGTCTGCTCGATATGTATATTTATTATACCGATTGACAGCGTCCCCGCGGCTCTTACTCAATCCCGACTGTTCCAGCTTCTCTACAACGAAAGTCTCCAAACAACCCCTCTGTTTCTCTATCTATGACGCGATTGCCAATCGTACACCGACCCGTTTACGCTCCCGGCTCGTGGCGATGAGCACCGAGTCCGGGTTTCACCGAATTTCGAGGTTCCTCGACCATTCGGTGACGCGGCTCGGGTAGATTTCGACAAAGGCTTGCTGGTGCCTCGGATGTCCTGGACTCGGTAGGAGTCTTGGAACGCGATAATTGCAAATATTCGTACGATATTTTATAACGGAATGTAGAAAATATCTTGGAACATTCGTATTTTAGAAGCAGGTATTAATCCTCGCGAATGAAATAAACTAAAATCACGATAATTTTCCTCAGAAACTCCGCGTTAAGGTGTAAAACCGCGCAAAAATTCCACAATCCTGCGTATCTAAGCAAAAAGTCGCCATTTTCAAGACTGTTGCCCATTCGACAGAGACATCGAAGGATTCCCAGCAATCTGGCAAAATAGGATGAAATTTTCCTTCGGGTATATCCTCATCGCCACCTGTTCGGTCGAGGCGAACCATCTGATCGATCCTCCTTCTGTTTCTTTCTGATTTGTTATCTTTTGGTTCACGACGATATACGAACACGAAACTTCTCTAATATATATATATACAAGCGGCACGTGAAGTCCAAACGTGTAAAGAGAAAGAAAAGTAGCGGAAAGAATAAAAGAGAAACACCGACACACGTGCATGAGAGGCGTGTGTTATCGTTGGTACCCCTGTCGGCGACGGTTTCTCGAGTGTTTCCGGTCGATAGACGATCTCGCGAGGGTTCCACCGGCCGCTCGTGTCTCGTTAGCGATAGGTAAGTAGCCTCTCCTCGAGCGGAATTCCTCCTGGCTCGATCTTCCGTGATCCACGCGTCTCGTAGGTGTCTCGGAGTTAACCGACGCCGGTATCTAACCGCGTCGATTTCCGTGTCCGACCAACCAGCGTCGCCAGAGAAACTCGCATCGTTTGTCTTCCCCTCGTGACATAAACGGGGATCGAGCAGGCGTTCTCCAGCCTGTTCCATCGGATCTTGGTGTAACACGTTGTTGCTCAGTGAGTCCTGTTTTCTGGTTAGAACGTCTACGCAAGTCGCGGATAACCTCGTCGTAACTGGAGAACCGTATTGACACTGGTCGATGGGTTGTGTTCACGTTCGATGGCCGTCAGAGACCACGCGACGTTAGCAATGGGTCCATCGAGTACTATAAACGACTGGTCAATTGGCAGATGGAAGCCGTAGTATAATAAAAAATCCACCTTCTCTGAACCGATTGTAAACACAGACGAATTGTTAGCTGAAATCGCGAGTTTAAAACAGGTCTAATGGGGATCGAATAGAGTAGAAAAAGGAAGAGTGCAGACATACGTCACTTGCTACAGTGTCAGCTGGTATGTACATATATAAATACCACTGTATTAATATATAGCATGTCGCTGAGTGAGTGTCGCTGAGGGTCCAAGAGTAGGGCTCTCGAGAACATCAAAGATAGAGTCAGAGGGTAGCCAGGAGAGGAGCCCTGTTGCTTGCGAATCGTTCCAACTGCCAAGTTGCCAATCGTGTATATACGTACGATCTCCATTGCTACGATTGCACGCGAGGAACTAGTTAAAAGGTCCACGAAGCCACGTGACCAGACCCTTGCTGGACCAAGAGGAGTTCGAAACTCGCGCAGCGATCTGGGGATCGTTGAAAGGCGAGTTCCTTCTCACGAGAGGTGTCTGTGTGCGATGTCTGAGTAACGTAATGGGTTAGCAAGCGGAGGAAAGACGAAGGTGATAGGATGTATCGTGAAGGAAGTCAGCGAGAGGCTAACGAAGGATGCGTCGAAGGATCTAGCCGAGGATCTGCTCGAACGTAACTGTCACACGTTTTACCCTTTCTTTTCACTCTTTTGTCTTCTTTTCGTTTCGCTCTTCTTCTCCAGGGGAAGAAGACACGTCTCGGTATTATTTGTGTTCACGTATGGATTTTTAAGACTCCTCTCTGTGTCAGTTTGATTGTGTCTTGCCTTTAGCGTGAGCCGTGGCGCCAGCGAACAGACCAACGAATCAATCAGGCTTTCCGTCCAATCTCGAGAGAGCAACCGATGTTGTCTTTTCTCTTTTTTTTGTCATTTTTTTCTCTCTCTCTCTCTCTATCTCTCTTTCTCTCTCTCTCTCTCTCTCTTCTACTTGCCATCGTAATTACACTCTGAATGTTACTTGCGCTTGCGTTTATGAGAACGTCTTGTTGCCTCCCTCTGCTTTTGTTTTCTCTCCCAATCTTTTTCTGTTCGACGAGCCAGACTCGACGAGGCGTCGCGTCGCCTCGATCACCGATCCAATCATCGCCAGTCACAAGACGGGAACCTAATCTTTTTAGTTTCCACCGAATCCTCGTGTCAGGGGAACCGCGCCGCGATCGAATCGTCGATTTCGGGATAGCTTCCGGTTATCGCGCTCGAATTTCTTTTCTTTGGCTTATTTTTATGCTCGGTGTCATGGGGTTCCATGCACTCGGATATTTAAATACGGAGGTTTGTATTTATGAAGGAAGTTTTATCGTGCTAGCGTAAATTCTCGAAAAATTTTAATCTTTGTATTCAGGACATTCTGTCGCTTTATTCCTAATTCTGGAATTTCTTTCATGTAATTTATTACGCTCGTAATTGTCGCTGGATAAAATTGCAAAGCAGACATTGATATTAAGAGAAATAAGGGCGCATGGAAGCTCTGATACCGTGAAATTCCGTTACGAAAGGATATCTAAGGATTACCATGATCATCCGGTAAGAAGCTCGATGAAGGATCAGGTCGAGATGAGTCTTAAGCAGGAAATCGAGGAAAGAAGCGACCGGTAATTTCCTTAATTAACGTCCTTCGTGCAGTCACCGTATTAAAATCGGATCGTCTTCCACTGCCTCAGCTGAATCGAACAAGAGAACGCTGAATAAGAACGTAGGAAATTGCTGACCACGGTTGCCAATGTACCTATCAGATTCTTGATACTCAAAAAGAGATAATTGGAACAGGAAGATCATTAACCGTATACCCATCAACGACATAATCACCTCTGCCAAGCCCGATTCTATTTTCTCCCCTTGTTCCACGGAATTCCGAATACTTCGAAGCTCACCAACTCCAGATTATTCTCGTTAATTCCCAGAATTTGAGAGTGACGAATTTCAGACCATTCGCCAGTCGCAGAATCTTAACGTAAACTCAAAGAGGAAGAGCAGATCTACGGATATCCTCGGTCCTCGTGTTCGTCGAAGGATCGATAAGCTACCCGGGATCACCGGGTTAGTTAAGACCGAAAAACGTCGACACACTTTCGTTTCCGTTAAAGCGGCAATTCCGCGAACACGTCGGATCATCCTGACCTTTTGTTTCCGCGAATATTACGCCATCTCGCGGATTCAGTTCCGCATAACGGAGCACGTTTCCACGAAGGATTCCGTGCTCCTTGGTCCCAGGCAGCATCGGTGGATTAGTTAAAACCGGCATGTCTAATGATACACGACACACTTGGGCGTACTTAAAGCTGATTCACAACGGTCCAGTTCGGTACGCTAGGGATTAACCCTAGATTTAGACTTTAGGCTATACTTCCCGGGAAACGGTCCAGTCGCGATGGAGACCACGGTCGTTCGGGCGTTGATCGATGCTCTGAACGTCGACTTTTTTATCTCCCAGCGAATTTACAACCAATTGAATCCACGAGAATACACTCTTTACGATCCGATGAAGTTTGACAGCTGTAACTAGACTCGGTTATTTTTTTTCGACCGAGTGAAATTCCAAATTCGAACATCCTGGAACTACTTCGAGACTGGACCATCCAGTTCACTTGTGACATCGACGTGAATTCTCCAACTGGACCACGAACTCTGTTATTCCATAGTCTCACATTACTCGATTATACTTATTCAACTATAACCATCACACGATTACCCAGTGCGAGTCTTGAGTCTCCCGGACCGTTCCAAGACTAGACCAGCCTGAGCCAAGCATCCCAGTCTTCCTGCCAGACGTCGAGATCTCTGAAACTCTCGGAAAACGACCGAATACACCGCTCGCTTATTCTATGTCCAAAATCAGCCAGCATAACCCCGCTCACCCAGTGAACCGCAAAGAAAGGAACTCTCCCGTAGAAGCCTGAAAAGCCACCGTTTAGATCTTAGCAGTATCTTAGACACGTCTTAGCCAAAAGAACCTCAGCTCTATCTTCTCTGACCTCGAAAGAGACACCGTCCGAATAGAAGAAGACCCGCAAAGTAGACAGAGAAGCAACGACCGCCGACAATTCACCCGAACCGACCAATTTTGGACACAGAGTAACCAAGGTCTAGTCTTGGACGTACCGGGAGCAATTCGAGACTGGACCCACTATCGTGAGTAGCCACGAATCCTACATAGAGCAAAGTGAAAACCAACAAACTAGTTGTCTGCATAGCGAGAGACCTCTCCTCGACACTACCAAGACACAAAGAACATTAAATAAAAAAAAAAATTACAAAAATTAAGAAAAAAAAAAAAAAAATATACAAAATATGAAGTAGTAGGCGTATTGCGAGAACACGTTTCCGAATGGGTTTGCAGATCCCCCTTTATCAACAGCCGGAGAGGCACTACGAGCGTCGGGCGACACCGCCCCAACCAGACCGAACCAGCAAGGTGTGCCTGCCTAGTAACCCCGAAACCAAGGCCAAATGCCCTTTCTTGATTCAAGCGTTCGTTAACTTAAAACTTAATGTTTCTACGTATAAATATAAATACATATATATATATACATATATATATATACGTTAGATCATGATCATTGTCTATCTATATATATATACATATATATTTCATTTTTGTTACGGTTCTTGATTATCGTTACGATGTTTATTATGACCGTTTTTTCGATTGATTATCGTTGTCGTTTGGTTTGGAAGTTTCCTATATATATAGAGAGAACGTGCATAGTCTTGCCGTGTGATCTATTTTTATTTGTTCTGTTCAGTCTACAGTATCCTAAGGATACGTTTTTTGATACACCATACACCATATGACACACACGTGACATTACATACAAATGACACACACGCTATATATATACAGAGTTTTAGACCCGTTTCTGAAGAAAGCGACGCCGATCAAGAGCTTTCTTATCCAGCGTGGCTGTATCCGTAATCGATTTACGTTTCTTTCTGTGTACACTCAGTTTCTCTTTCTTTTCTCGTTTTTATTTCTCCTTTCGTTTCTTTTCCGTTTCTCGGTTCGTTTTCGTTTCACTTCTTCTCGGTTTGCGTACACCTTTTTCGTTCCTTTCTGTTCTCGTTTCTCCTTGGTTCTAGTTTCGTTTCTGGTTCCGTTTTTTTCTTTTCCGTTTTCGTTTCTTAGAGATCGATGTTGTTGCACGATGGTATAGAGGTGTGACATGACGAATGAAATATATCATAGAGGTTAGACCAATTTCGTTCTGTTCGTTTCTGTGTCTGTGTCTTGCATCGTGACAGATTTCTTGACATGCGCCCGATGTTCCATAGTACGAATTTAATTACAACCGTCGAAACGAGACCCTGCGATCGTTCGGAGCGTAGAAACCGTGGAGAGACGCCGCGGGAGAATATACTCCGAGTCAGACCCACGGCCCTGGACGTTGACAAAGCCTCTGTTCCCGTTTCAATTCCCGTGAAACAAGCTCTTGATCCGGCTAGCCTTATAGTACCGTAGTCCCGACGATACAAAGTGTCACATGGATCCGCATGAAACCGCCCAAATTGACGATTCGAGTCGAGAGAGACCGTGACGCTCCATGAGGACGCGGGCCAAAGAAGGAAGTATCCATGTTACACTGACTAGCTCGATCCTTGTGACAGTTCTTGGGAACGATTTGGTATGACATGTTGTCATGTATATTATTATTATTTCTTTTTTTCTGTCGAGTCTTGTTGGAAAGATCCGTTCAGCTGTTAGGTACTAACATGCGTTCCGTTTTAATGTATAGTCCACCGGGTCGTGTCGAATACCATAGGGTGGGTGATCCGGTCGGGTTGTCTCGACGAATGATCTAGATGATCTCGATGGTACACGTTCCTCGTTCCTCATCGTCACCGCGTCTCTGTGTCTCGGTTGCATAACTTTCCAAACTCGCCGGCTACCTGACCACATAACGCGAGGTGCGCATGTATATTGACCGTGTGGATCGATAGCTGGCCATTGATGTTTGTTTCGTCTAGAGAACGAGTTTTGCATAGATGTCAGAGAGAGAGAGAGAGAGAGAGAGAAAAGCGAGAAAGAGATCGAATGAGAGAGAGAGAAAACGAAAAACGTACGCGTGTAATTGTTTTTATCCGGAATGACAGTCTCGTGGATAAGTATGGTACACTATGCTTATGGTACACCACTACTATGACGCGTATCCATGACGCGAGAACGCAACAGACGGGATGATGATTAGGAATCGAGGATCCTCTGCGACGCTAGCTGAACGAGTTTTCCTCGTTTTCAAAAGTCCGCCGGTTACGCGATGAAAAGCGAAGGAAACTGGGCGGGACAGGGTGGGGGGATTTGGATGAAATGAAAAAGAGAGAAAGATTTCGAACGAGCGGAACAAAAGGACCAGGACAATGGGGAAACGCTGTCTGAGGTATTCGACACGACGCGCTATCCACATGGCTGCTCTACAGACGAGAAAGTTGGTTGGATTGACCGTAGGTCTGCCTGTGAGTGTTAGGTGTATATTAACCCTATTTGCCCGACATTTTTGGCGATGTGCCCGTGTTCAGTGTGTGCTCCCCCTCGTTTTATTTCCCCGTTCAGACCGACCTGTATATCATCCCAACAGCCAGTCAACCTAACCCATTTTTTCGTGCCTAGACGAATTTTTCTCTCATCCAGTCTCTCGGCCCCGAGTTTGCGTTTTGCTTGCTGTTCTGTGTCATTTAGATGCCTGATTTTTCTCAGACTTTCAAGACATCCAAAACGTTCTTCCCGTTAAACCCCTAGGCTCCCTCGTCGTCCGTACTCGTTCTACCAAACCCACCGCGTTCTTTCAGTTTCGCTCGCCTTAGCCCGTTCAGTGCCCCCCGTTGCGTAGCCCCGGTGACGATAATGCTAGACAGACGCGTTGTCCGGTCTGTGTCTCCGCCCATAGATCAGTAGAAACTTTCGTTGACTCGGTCGATCCTAGTTCTCTTAGCCACCCTCGATGAAGCAGCATGCGGTAATCCGACGATCGATCGATCTCTCGACTGTATGTTGCCAGCACCCCGACAACACCCGACCAGTTCAACTCCCGGCCATCCCACTTGTTTTCTCGCTTGACCAACTGTATTATCATCCACGATCGACGTATCGAGCCTGTGCGTTTGTTTTCTAGCTCCCTTTGTCCCCGTTCATGGTTTTGCTCCACCTGTTTTTTTTTTCTTTTTTTCTTTTTCACCAAGTTTTGTCTGTTCGTGAGAATGCAGTAAGTAGATGGCAGATGAATCGCGTTCGTTCGCCGACCGGACGCGTTAGAGTAGTCTCGTCTTTTGTTGCACGTGTGGACCATCGTTGATTTCGCCGTTGCGAAAGACCAGGAGAGAAGCAACTTTTGCTCGAAGAGTCTCGATTTTTTCCGCCGCCGAGAGAGCTCGACGAGTTTTCTCTTCGACGCTTTCGGCTCGGACTTGTACACGCGACGAGAACGCGTCGGAGAACGCGGTCGTCGTTGTTTAAATCGGGTGTTTTCCCTTCGGAGATCGATACGTCCGAGGGATCTCGGTTCACCGGCAATGTTTCAACGATCACGCGCGAACTGCCGGCTTTTAAGCTCGATTTCCAAGTGGTCACCAACGACCGTGGGGCGCCGTAGTTTTTCAGCCACTCGAAAGCGCCGCCACGGGAACCCTGACCGGGATGGATCTTAGAGAACGATTAATCATAGCTGTCCCAGGGGGATGATAAATTGCGGGAGATCTGCGCGAGTCTCCTTTTGCTCGTTGATTCCCGCCCCGTCCGAACACAACCACCACGGGGTAACACCACGACCATTGTTTCTATAATTCTCTGTGTGCCCCGCTTTCGAACGGTTCGGGTCCGCCTGGTTCGGCCGCCTAGGGGCGAGGAAACGAGAGCAGATCTCGTCGGACCCTAATCAATCATTCGATCGACACCGTTTTCTTTTTCGTTTCCGCTTTCTTTCTTCTCCTTCGTTCGATCGCGACGCGTCGCGATTCTGTTTCTCGTTTTCCTTTGATTTTACACGCCCTTATTCCGATCGCTCGATTTCGGTACGAAACGCGCGCGCACACGCCATTTTCAATCGCCAAACTCGAGTAATACCCGAGGAACTTCTAAACCGCGATTTACCAAGGAGAATTAGATCCGTTTTTTTAGTTTGCTATACACCGATTGGTTTTTACTCGCCACATATACATGCACAAATGTCTGGGAACGAGACGTGGGTCCCGGTTCGCATTGATCCCGTGGATCTGGCGGAGTCCAGAAATTTGTGCGAGAAAAGGTGAACTTGAACAGGCCTGAACCAGCTCTGTTCCACGAAACACTTTTGCGATTACGTTCACCGCGGCGATTGTTTTTTCTCTACGTTTTTTTTTTACTGTCCTTCTACCTTTTACTCGATCCCCCTTCACCCGAGCCCCTGTCACAGGAACGACCAATGCTCGTACACTGTTTCGTTTTCTCGAGCTGAACACCGTTCGCCGAACGTTTTTCGTTTGCCTGTGATCGAACACACTCTCGAACCTCTGTCGATATCGAGACGACACGATCGATTGACAGGATCGGGACGGAACGGCGAATCTGTCGAGATTTTCCTTGCTTCGTCACGAGGGCTCCTCGCCCCGATCGAACTTCACCGTTGTCTGATTCTTGTTCACACCGACGCTACTAACCCGCTAAAAAAAAAACAAAAAAAAAGCAATCGAAAAAAGACCAAAAAAAAATTTAAAAAAAATAAAAAAAAATAAAAAAAAGAAAGAAAAGAAAAATAGATGTAACAATCGATCTCTCGAGCCTTTTATTACGAGCTTTGACAAGAAACTGCGGCTTCACGCTTGGCGCGACTGCTGCAACGAAAGCTTTGATACTAACGAATGGCTTCTTGATTCTTACTTCTCTTTAACTCACGAACTCATCAATTCTCTCTTCTTATTATCATTACGTATTTATTCTCGTTATTATTATGGTTATTATTATTATTACCGTTATTTTTATCGTTACTGTTATTATTACTATTATTATTCTCGCTATTATTATTGTCACTATTATTATTATCGTTATTATTATTGTTATTATTATTATGTGCTGTTTACGGTCAATCTATGCATCATTTATTCTCCACACCGTATTTTCGATCCACACTTCTGCGCCAATCCATCATAACGCGTCTTGCACTCCGGATCGGTACACGTATGTATACCAGCGATCACAAGAAACCAAAGAAAAGAAAACAAACAAGAAAGGAGGAAAACTATAAAAGAAAGAAAGAGAACAGCGTGTAGAAGTTAAGAAGGAAAGAACACACGAACGAACGAACGAACACGAAACACCCACTCTCCGATCGCAACACGATTCTTCTTTTTTTTTATTTATTTTTTTCTTTCTCTATCTCTCTATCTCTCTCCCCTCATTTCCCTCTTCGTAAACGATACGACTATGTACACGAACCAGCGTTCGAGAAGAGGATGGCCGATGTATCGGACGATTAGTAAACCATTCGAAGCGCGCGCCTCTCGATTAAACCGAACGATCTTGGTCGAGAACGCGTGCGAGCAACGAGCGACCAGCTAAGACACCTGTCCCTGGTACCTGTAGTCGTGCCAGAGAAAATGGTGCTTATTTTGGAGAGAAAACCGGAGGTACCGATCGTGGCAGCCGACAACTAGCGCCGCGAGCGCCGGTACTCGGCGTCGCGCCTCATTTCTTTTCTTTTAGGAACAACGTCGTTCCACCTCTGCGTTCCGTTCACCAACCCGACCCACCACTACCACCACCACTACCCACGCCCCGTTTTTATTCTTTTTTTTTATTTTTTTTTTTTCTCGAAAGCGCTCCTCTCACGACGCACCCGGGATATATATACTAATAAGTTTCGCTCGACGAGAGAACACGAAAAGGAACGAACTAAACCGATACGAACGAAACCGAGAAAGAAAAGGAAAAGAGAAAGGCAAGAAGGAAAGGAAAAGCGAAAAGAAAGAGTTTTGAAGCGAAGGACGAGGGGAGAAAGGAAAAAAAAAAGCGAAAGGGAAAAAAAAGACAAGGAAGAAGCGAAAGGACAAAGGAACTCGAACTCCTGTCGCCTAACCGATCTTGCTCCTTCTGTTTTCTGCTCCCTCTCTCTCTTACTCTCTCTTTCTCTCTGTCTCTCTCTGTCACTCGAATATTTATATGTGTATATATATATATCTCTCTCTCTGTCTCTGTTTCTGTCTGTTTCTGAATACTGTACAGCAGCAACGAGAACGTGTGACGACTGTACTATATGGGGAAAAAAAGGAGCGAAAGATTTCCGGAGAGGAAAAAGAAAAAAAAAAGGAGAGGAAAATGAAAAAAAAAAAAAAAATAATGGAAAGGAAAGAAAATTGACCTGTTCTTTCGTTCACCACCGCCATTTCGACGACGTTTCTTTACTTCCTTTCTCTGTCTTCTTACGTTCTTCCGTTTTTCGATCTGTCTCTTTCTATTTCTCTTGTTCTTTCTGTCTCTCTTCCCCTCACTCTTGCTCTCTCTCTTTCTATCTTTCTCTCTCTCTCTCTCTATCTCTCTCTCTCTCTCTCTCTCTACCTCTATTCTTTATTACGAATCTCTTGATAACCTGGCCCTTTTCTTACTACGTCTTGCTATGTCCCGCTTTCTTTTGTTTCTAGATATTGCAGAACCTACAAAAAAAACGCACTGAGCGGAGGGGGCGCCTAAGTTCTGACAATATGAGTAAAAAGAAGTCCGGTTTCAGCAAAAGCGACCTTATTTTTAAGGTAACCCGCCCTAACGAATGCGCGAGCTCGCGTCCGCTCGGGGTTCGCGATCGTGTCGCGAGTCGTCGAACCCGCCTCGAGACCACCTTGGGTCCCGTTTCCACGAGACTCGAGCGAACCACAGCCGACTCTGTCCGCCTGGTGTCGTTCTCCCGAAGGGAACGCCGGCGAAAAAAAGCGGAGCCTCGTACGAAACACGCGAGATGATACGACCCGGTTCTGGCTCGTTCCGCTAGATCGGTTTCCACCAGACGGCCATTTCCACGAGATTTCTCCACGTGTCGACGGGATGACGCGAAGGAACGAGCCGGACGACCACGACCGCTCGAAATATAGGAGTCGTACGAAAGATATGAGAGCACGAACAGGAGGAGAAAACGGAGAGTCAGCGGTGTGTCGTTCGATCGGTGTCTCGGGGAACAGGAAGAGCGATCACGAGGAGGCTGGACGCAGGAGCTGTACGCTGATTGGCTCGTTGGTTTATTACAAACATTCGCTTCTACTTTCCGCCGCATTATACATTACATATTACCCGCAGCAATAGGCTATGCTTCTTATACATTCACCATCGGCACCCGCCTAGCGATGAGAAAGTACCAAAGTGTATTTTATCATATATATATATATATATACATACATACTATGTGTGACGTTACTATATATATACTTTAGCGAAACTTCACCGACCAAGTCCAAGTCGTAGAGAAGAAAAAGATTGAGAAAAAAATATATATAAAGAAATGCATATGTGTAACGAGAAAAAAAAAATAGTGGAGAAAAAGAAAATAATACGCCCTGCTCTCGAGGAAGCCGGAGCTGATTCTCTCTGACTCGTTTTCGAGACGATCCGTCATCTCGTTGTCGAAGTTAGCGAGCTACTCGTCCCCGTGCGTGAAATTAAGAGAAAAAAAAATGTTAAAAAATAAAAAGAAAAGAAAGAAAAACTAACTGTATTTTTTTGCAGCCAGCGTCACAATTCAACCGCATAAAAAGAAAAAAAAGAAAAAAAAATAATTTTCAAAATGTCCGAAATGAGTGATATTAACGATCATTGTAGTTTTGTGTCTCAAGGAAGCATACTCTTTACCATCTCTTCACTGCAAACATTCTAATCAACAGTGACCTAACCCAAGTTTTCACTTTCACGTTTGCTGACACAACAATAATCTCGATACACTACCACATGAAAATAACTACATCCAATCTGGAAAACAATATGTTAAATATAGAAAATTGGTTACACGCTGATGTAATATGCAAACATCATTTTCACTTGAAGAAAAGTCACGCAAACTAACCTGAATGTATACAATTGAACCATAGCATTAGTCACCTGGGTTAAATACATAGGAGTACACTTAGACAGCAAACTTACGCAGAACCAACATAAAAAATTAAATTTGTTAAATATCTCTCTCTATCTATCTTCACATTCGCTCGCTCATCACTTTATGTATACACTTCTGCGATCTATGTTGTATTCCGACGCTC
>NIJG01000029.1:2923970-2941604 GCA_002201625.1 Euglossa dilemma
AGAAAAAAAAAATAGAATAAAAGTAACGTGATTTTAAACGAATCACTCTGAAGCAGACGTCTCCACGTAGAGATGCAATCGTCTACTCGTGGATCCCTCCTCTCTCTTTCTATTTTTTCTCTATCTCTCTTTCTCTGTCTCGCTAAATCTTTCTCTTTTCTCTCTCTTTCTCTCCCTAACAAACAATCTCTCTCTATCTCTCTTTGTTTCTCTCTCTATCTATCTATCTATCTATCTCTCTATCTCGTTGATCCTGATTTGCTGTAATTTTATATTTTTCCAACCCACCAAAGTTCCAAAGCTTCCACTTCCTCGGCTCCGGGCGATTCGGTGAAAACGAATCGTCGGCTTGTATATCTCTCCACCTGGACAGAAGCTGTCTGTCTCTCTTTCTCAGACTCCACGTGTCCCCGTACGAGCCCCGATTTCTCGTCACACGGTGTCCCCCATAGGACTTTCTCAGCGCTCCCCGACGATCCTCTAGTTCCATGGAACGGTCGATCCGACGAGCCGGAAGAACAGACGGCCGCACTCTTGTTATACCAGCCCACTGTCCACGCACTGTCTCTTGAAACGCTTTTTTGATCGCTAGACGGTGTGCACGATCCTTTGGAAACGAGCGCACGTTGATTGGGCGTCCCTTCTCTGTCGCTTTGTTGCAAATCGCACACTGTGCCCGCTGTTAGCGAAGGGCGGTCTCGACTCTCTGCCCCGGGTTCTCGCGAGGCTCTCCCTGCGCGACGTTTTGCTCGAATTGCTTTGGATGTTACTTCATTGGGGGACGTTGGGAATCCGGGGGTACGGCGAAAGGTCTCTAGACGGGGTTCCGAAGAGTTGCCGAGAGTTTCAGGAACGTAAAGACCTTGGACTGCTTCGTCCTTTTTGCTAGGTTCAGTCGCCACTCCACGTGCCCGCTGCTCGGGGTCTCCCAGATCCTTTGGGTCCAACCTGGTAGTCTTGTTTCGTGGGTCTAAATACGGGGTAGACGTGGTATAAGCCTGCTAAACGTGGGTCGTTCGAAGAACAGATGAGAACAGCTGAATCTGGTGAATGGGATCATTAGGATCGGTCGATTGTAAATCGATGTACACGTGTATTCGGTTCATTCGTATGTGTTCTTCTTTTTATCGTTCGTGGCTTTTCGATGAAACTTCAAACGACCTGCGTGCATACGACGTTTACTTCTTACTTATACCTATAGTGTGTAGCGAAGAAGCTTGGCCCGAAAGAAGCTGGGACACACCTTGCACGCGGCACCTGGCTCGGGAAAATTAGCAAAGATGTAACGATAACCCGGTCATAGTTGCGGAGTCTGATAAACTTGGAGAGAATGTAGATGATAAAGAACGTAGTGGTAGCAGTAGAAGGTAGAAGGAAAGATCGTCATTTTCTGCTTAGAGTAAGTTAACATTGCATTGTAAGTGTACCAAATTCTCGATGTTGTACCGTCATCATAACTAGCACTTTCTTTTCAGATGTAGCAAAAACACATGATTAATAAGTAGGTAAACGTTAATGCAAAGAAAAAAAAAGAAAAAGAGAAACGATACGACTCACGAGTGAACCATGACCGATCAAAGAGCATTTATACTTGTCATGATGAATAATAGTACACGAACAAGAACTAATTAAGAATTCTTTCAGTAAATCACGTTCTACCGTGAACTAATCGGTTTTGTACTTCCTGTAAGTATCTTCCCACTCTATCTTAAGTTCCCCAAGCGAAAAAAGAGATTAAAAAGAAATAAAAAAAAAAGAAAGGAAAAGAAAAAGAGAAAGACGAAAAAGAAAGAAAAAGCCAGAGAAACGACATAAGATATCTTGTTACGAGACACGGACCACGTGGAACCGTGTGTTCGATTCCGCTCTCGCATACCCCGAAAGAATCACGAACGCCTTTCAACACCCTCGTCTAGACATCTGATAGACTATGGAAGCGTTCGAAGCGATTCGAGACTCGCATCGCGCGTTCTTGTAGCGATTCGCACCGAGCCGATCGCCAGAGAACCTACCCCCGGAGAGAACCAACCCCCGGTGTCCCCCGCCGCCTATCGTTCGCCACGAGGCGCATCGCTGCTCTTTTCCTAGATGAGTAACGAAAACGGAAATGAAACGAAGCAGAAAGGAAACGGAATAACAATTAGGGCGCATTGTATGAGAGTAGAGAGCTCGCTACCCCTGCCGCTGCTCTGCGAACGACCTTCACCATCTCTCGCCTCCTCTCTGTCCCACAGCCCCTTGAGCCTCTGTTGCTTCTCAGCCAAGAAAAATGCACCCCTTTGTGATACTGGCTGGCTATCTGTTGTGTGGCTGCAAGCAGGCGCAGAGAAACAGAAAAGACCATAGCGAAAAAAAAGAGGCGGTAAAAACTAGGAATAAAGGAAACAGGAAAAAGCTACGAAAAAAAAGAAAGGAGAAAAAGAAAAAAAAAAGAAAAAAAATACGAAACGATAGCGAGAGGAAAAGGTGGCTTGCTTCTCGTTGCTTAGAGCCTGGCTTTTTCGCCGCTTGATGATTATTTGACTTGGCAGCTGGCGTTTCTTTTACGTTCTCTGTCTCTCGCTCTCTCTCTCTCACTTCTCTGTCTCTCTTTCTCTCTGTCTCTCCCTGTCTGTCATTTTTGTTCTCTTTCGTTTTATCTCTCCCCCTGCTCTTTCCTTCGATTCTCCGCGATCCCCTCGCCCGCCGCCCTTCCCCTTTTTATTTTCTCCTCTTTGCTTTTCGTTCCACGCGTTTTGCCCGGCAATTTTTACCATGTTATTCCCTTTGTTCTCTTTCTGTTCCCTTTTTTCACAGTTTCTCAGTTGCTCCCGATATTCTCATCGTTCCGTTCGACCGTAATTTTGTTTAACCCCTTTTAGTTTCCGGTCTTACGTTCTTACGATCTGCCCAGCCGCGCCCAGCCTGAACGTCCTGGAGAACGTTCAGCCCCGATTGATGATCGGTCGTGCTCCTCGATACCAGTGTACTCAGCGAACTCGTTTTTCTTTTTCTCCCTTCGTCCCTTTTGCTCGATTTTCTCCAACTCTTCCGCACCTCCGTCACTTCCGCTCCTCTCCGCGTACCCTCGTTTCTTCATTCTTTGTTTTCCAATTGTTTTAATTACCGTTCTTTTAGTTCTCTTCCCCGAAGTTCTATCCCCCTCTCTCGGTTTGTTCTGTTTGTTGTCGTTGCGTTGTTTCGTTTGTGTTTACCTTGGTTTCTGTGTTGGTTAATTTCGTTGATTAGTAACGCTGTTGCCACACCTGTGCGCGAGCGCGCGCGCGTAAGCGCGTACAAGCGCGTGTACGCGCGCGTCCCGCGCACTTGTACAATATTACAAACGCCATCGTTTACTTGTACGTTGACCATTGATGATCATTTAGCTGTTCATTTATTACCGTGGAGAGTTGTGTTACGACAAACGCTTTCGTCTTTTTTAAATGGACTTGTGACTGTCTCTTGTAGAACAGAAGGTTGGATGTTCAGTTTACTTCAATGTATATGTATATGTATATCGTTCCTTTGTTTGTGTCTCGTTATCTTTTTTCCTTTTTTTCTTTTGTTCACTGAATGATTCAGACCATGCGTATGCATATCCACTGTGCGCGCGCTCCCATGCGTGGAACGGGCACATGTGTCGCATGTGCCCGCGTGCAATTACGCGTATACGTGCATACGTGGTGTATCCTCGGGTCGTGCAACGAAAAGCAGCGGAACAACGGACGGAAAAAGGAGAAAGAGAAAAAAAAGGAAAGGAGAAGAAAGCATATTCTGGTCGTGTGTCGTTGTGTGCCGTCTAAGTGTCTCCACATAACCGCGTGTAGCGCGCGTTTGTGCGTGTATGTGTACCGCATGACGTATATGATGTTCGTTAGTTTGTTCCTTTGTCTTTTTTGGTTTTTTACTCTGTTTTTGTTTCACGTTCTAATGCCAGGTAATGTATTGAAACTAGTTGTGGTCTAGCAGTAAGTTTTTCATCGCCCTGTTTTTTTACCCGTACTGTCCAATAGGCGCAGAAAATGATACACTGTGACTTATCAGCCATCATGGATACCATCACGATATATAGATGACACGCGCCGTTTCCATCCGTACGGCCGTTACACGGATTCTGTGCGCTTTGTTCCGAGATCGAATGGCGATTCCGGGATTCCCCCGCGAGCCGCCAATCACGCGGCGAGCCACGCGCGCATGCGCCGCCGCCAATTTCCATACGCGTTATGCGCTTGTTCGCGCGACCGAAGGGACAAGGGAGACCAAAGTTCTGGCATTCCTTTGATCAGCCGAACGTTCCCCGGACGAGCGATCCCATCGCCATTCGATTTCGAGTTCGGTGATACACGCACCGTGATTGCCCGATATTCAGCGCCGTGGTTCCCATTTAATGAAGACGTTCTTTGATGCTCTGTTGCCTCGTAATCGAGACCTCTGTGCACACTGACACACGCTATCTGTGGAGTTAACGTTCGTCTAAAAAGAAGATCGTTACCGCGCTATCAACGTCCCATGAAAAACGTAGTGTCACGTTCTTTTTTTTTCATTTCATTTTGTCATCGCGTCTCGACACCTTCCGTTCATCTATCTTTGAGAAAAAACGTACTGCGTCGTCGGTTAATTATTTTTCCTCCCGTTTTCGTAGGAGAAAGATTATAGTACCGGTCCGAGTTAATTATTAAGACGCAACGCTTCTCTTTTCATTTCTGCTACTATGAGCACCTGGAACAGAGAATAGAAACTATTTTGCGAAATGGAGGAATTAATTATTGACGGTATGATGTATCGCTGTTCTTTTCGCGCGGTACCGTTCGCGGAGAGAGTAATTGATAAAACTCGCGAAATTGCTTGCCGTAACATAGCGCTAGGTTTTCCACGTGGTAGAGAAGACTCCTGGTAGAAAAAAAGATCGATTACACGGTATTACATCTTCCCTAGACGATATTGATCACGTAGAATAACACTTGCAACGGAACTCAATCGATCACGTAGTACTACGTTTCTTGCATACCAGAATTCTGTTACGTAATACAGCGTTCCTTGTAAATTGACATTGATCGTATAGTACTATGTTCTTGAACAACACGAGGTGAATCACTGTCTACGCGATATCGCACATCGCTGCGAAGCTTAGCGACGTAAATACTAATCGGACGAACGTAAATCGACGATGGACGATAAATAGTAAATAATCGAAAAACCACCGGAGCGTCGTGATCCATGGATCCGCGCGTTGGCGCATTTTTTTCCGAATTACATCGTTATACTACATTCTCGGACAATTCCCAGCTATAAACAACCTAATCGGCACGCGACTCCTCGCTGTTGCATAATAAATCTGTTCTACTTTGCTACTACACATTTTACGAACGATGCATTCGTTTATGCTAACGGAATCTTTACGCAATTGCCAATTTGTTAGAAAAGACAGGAACGAAGCGAAAACGACGCCATATTGCCACTAGGTATAGGATACACGGCGTGGCAACGTTCCTCGTAAAACAGAATTTCGACAGAATAGCGACTATAGCTATATTCAAATGACGATAAAGCAAAGAAACCACGGAACACAGCAGTCGCGTATATACCACGGTATATAGCGTGAGTACATACTTACGCTGACACAATTTTCACACGCTCGTAATAAGCCGCATCCACCGGCTAATAACGACCAAAACAAAAAGCTAACCACAAACCGCGCAATACTACACTTACAATATCCACTGCGCGAGATAATTTTCACATAATCGCGAGCGATCTCGCCTGTTCGTTGCCGGCGATGAAACAAAGATACAATAAAGCCTTTGATACCGCTGTACAATAATAACACATCCTTTCCTGTGCCGCCGCAGTCACCGAAAACAATCGTCGCCGCGAATCTCTAGCAGGAAGCGCAAAGCGCGCCTGCCAGCGCTATCTACCGGCCAAATCCGGTAGTAGAAGTTGCCGTTAATCACCGACAGATGGCGCCACCGTCGATCACCACAGATAGCGTGTCCCGATGCGATCTCACGGTAACCGGACGAAGATCGAGGAAGTTTGGAAAGGGAGCTGCGGAATTAGAGCAACAATAAGAACGATAACGACGAAGGTCTTGGCTGAGTATCGGGCCGTTGCCGGTCTAAATTGGAAAAGTTGCCGAGATTGGCCGCGGATTACGGGGTCAGAGATCGTTTCCCGCGATCGGGCTTCCTGTGGCACGCGCGCGTGCGCGCAAACGAAAATTCGCGCGAGCCCGCGCGCGTGCGTTTACGTGTGCTGTACATACACACGATACGCACATCATCGAACCCCTGAAACCGATCCTTAGACTCTAGACCCTGGATCGATTGGAGGCCGCGGAGAGCACTCTCGATGGGAGTTCAGAGAGCCAGGTCAATTGCCAACTAGATTCCACTTTTTTTCTTTTTTTTTTTCCTTTGCCTTCTCTTCCCTTTTTTCTTTTTTTTTTTTTTTTTCTTCCTTTTCTCCGTTTCTATCCTGATTTTTTACTTTGATTTTTAGGTTACTGGATTTCGGGGAAAGATCGGGAAATTTGTTAAAAAGCGATAAGCGCCTGTTCGTACAACGGAACTTCGTTTATCTGTTTGCTGATGGAATTTGTGTCCGCAGCATGGAAATCTCGGTACTCGTTCGTTTTAATTGGTTTACGGTTTTTCAGTCGCTCGACTGGCTGAATTTTTTTTTTCTTTTTTCTTTTCGATACCTCGGTTCGAGTCAGATACGATTGACGAGCCCAAGACGGTGGCTTTTCAGTGGATTTTTCGACGCGTTTTATCAACGAGTTCTTGATCCCCGAACCTATCGTAGGGTCGAAAGTGTCCATGGGAGAATTCGAAATCGGGAGTCGCATATTTAATGGGTCTCGCATTTTCTGTAACGCGAATTGTAAATGTCGATCACGCGTAGAAAATTATTGGATAGAGGTTTGTTATATATCAGGAATGTATAAAGTTTCTGTAGATATTACGAGGAATACGGAACAAGTGATTTTTAATTTCATCTTCCGTTGCTTAACGTTTAATAGCCTAATTTTCTGCTACGAATAGCAACAACGCTTCTAACTCTCTTTTTTAACTTTCTCGTTGTCACGTCGCAGTCTAATATTTGACAGAGCGAAATTTAAAGCGGTAACTCGACCAGGACGAAAATTTAATCGTATTACGAATCTAACTTGTTCAAATGTGAGAATAACTTGAAATTTCCTCGTGGAAGCGAATATTTCGGGTATTTTCCAACAAATTTCCGCTCTATTGTGCGAGAATTCCCGTCTCGAGTGAAAAATTGACGACGGCTCGCTTGTTTGTCGCAAACCAGTCGTAAATAAGGCGAGATACGCGTCGATTCTTCAATAATGCCGGTCGGATAGCCGTAAATAATTCGCGGCGCATTCCGCGCTGAAGGAAAAACGCGGGCTGCATGACTTCATTCGCGTTTCTGAAATTCAAATCGCGCCCGTCGAAGATCCGGCCCGGTCGAATTGCATGAATAATTCGATAAACGTTACTCTCTCGCGTCGAAATTTCGACGCGGTGCGCGTTTCGAATGGAAAAAGCTAGAACCGTTCGCGTCCGCCGGTCTCGCCCCGTTCCTCCGCGATGATGAATCTTTAATCAGCCCGTTAATAGTCGTCCATAAATCTTTTATCGCCGCGTTTAATTAGCCGCTTAACTCGCGGTCGTTGCAACAAACACGACCGCGGACAAGAGCGAATGAAAATCGCGAACGGGTTTGGCATTCGTTCCAGAAACGAATGATATATCGAACATTCATCGAGCAGTCCTTTTTTCTATTTTAATCGACATTTTTCGAATTCTCGTAGCCGTTCCGGTTTATTATAGCCGAACGATGCCTGACGAAAGTTTTTGAAAGTGGTTCCGCGGATGTACTATTAATCTTTCCCCGGAATTTTCAGTTTTTGAGATCGAAGAACGTTCAACGTTGTTTGCTAAATACTCGTAATGATAATTACTCGGAAATAAGTGTGTCAAAGTTGCGTAGAATCGAATTACACCAGTAAAATGGGATAAAAATGAGATTAATGTTCTATTGAAAGGGGTAGTTGTATTTTCAGAACAAAACTCCTATTTTTTTTCCTGAAATTTTCAGTTTTCATGTTATTTTTTGAACGCGTGTTCTTTTGTTTTTTGTTTCTGTCGGTGGATAAATACTGTTCGTAATTATTCTGTTATTTGTACACCTCGAAATTGTACAGAATCCAATTATTTCAGCAAACGAGACCAAAGCGAGACTACTATTCCCATAATAGAACGAAATCTGAATAGAGCTGGTACTCCCATAACAATGAATAGAGAACTATCATTCACTTTTTAACCTAAGCGTCTCCGAAATTGGAAAATTTATTGAACGTAATTTTACGAAACTTAATTTAAAATTCTAAATAACAATCTTACAGATAAAGAAATTGTACGAAACTTTAATTTAAAAATTTTATAGAAGCGATTTAAAAATTTGTTAAAAAGCCAAGAAACAAAAATCAAACTTCATTGTGCGATAATTCCAATACTTTAGAACAGTCTTTCTCCACCTGCCAAATTTTTGTACGTAGAATTTTTCTTTATATGCCAAGGTTAATATCGTTTCGACGAAAATGAGTCCTGCTCTCTCCCTCTCAGAATGATTTCCGCGTTCTCCAGCTTCTTTTCTTAGCGAGGACTTGGATTCCCATATCGTGCTTATGGCGCACTGTTCAGCCGAACAGTTTGCAGTTCATGTCTCGATCGATGGTGCAAGATCGATCCTTATCCTCTGCGGAACGCCGGAATCTGCCTTGGGCAGGTCTGGCCCATAAGCGGGTCTGAGAATCTTGGCCTAACAGTGCAAATGACTGATACATATATATATATATATTGTATACATTAACATTTTTTTTCCTTTTTTTTTTCTCTTGTCTCATCTGTTAGAGCATTCGTAGAGTAATCATTATTATAAACGTTTTTTAGGTTACATTGACTTGTTCTTTTGTGTGCCACGTGATGCGTATTTTCTAATGTAGCATGCTTTTTGAACTGAAAACTGAAACCCGGAAGTATGAACAGCGAAGACTACTTAGGAGAGAAAAGACACTGAAATCGTTCGCGTTCAGATTCGAAATTTTGTCCCGTTCCTTATGAGAAATTTCGTATCTCGTAACAAATTTATAGTACGCTAGTCGAACGTCTCGCAATTGAATTGCAACAATCGAATCGAGAAGTTTATCCATATTTCGGGCACGTTAACGACTAGGAATGCGAAAGAAGAAAGTAAAAGACGAGAAAGAAACGAAAACGAGGACAGTTTCGGCTCTGAACGTGGGAACGTCAGGTAGTTTACTTGGTCCTTGACTCAGACTTTGGATAAACAATTACTATGATAGTTTTGACAATGTATTCAGTGAATTAATATTTGACGCGTTTTTGTGCAACACTCGCTTATTTGCTGTACACTACGCAACCGGAGCTTTGGATAACGAGAGAAGTTTTTAACTGAAGTGTGAACAACATCCTGGCCCCCGAAGCTGGCACGAGAATAAACCTTTGTCGTTGTTGTTGGCAGTTCCTGAATATGGCGTCGGTGTTCATGCGGATTTTTAACCTGATTTGCATGATGCTCCTAATCGGCCACTGGAGTGGCTGCCTGCAATTCCTGGTCCCCATGCTCCAAGGGTTTCCTAGTAACTCATGGGTCGCCATCAATGAATTACAAGTGAGTATCTTCGAATTTCGAAGGCAGCGATTACGAATCGAGGATTCAAGACGAAAATCAGCTTCTAAGAGCGAATATATAATCGAGAAAAAAATTCACGAGCAACAAACGCTGATTTATTATTTCGAGCACACGCGTGACTAGGATCTGTAACTTAAAACTCTGTCGACTTGTATGAAATTAATCTGCGGGAAGAATAATCTCGAGGACATTTCGTTCGGGGAAAATCCTGCAGGCCAAAGCTTCTTAAAGTGAATTCGATCGCGAGATTTCAAAGAATAAAGAAAATAGCGGAAGATGTTTAAACTTCTCTTGCCCTCGTGGCGGATTTGTTCCCTTGACACTACCGATCTATCCCCTCGAACGGGAAGTTCAAAAGAAGAAAGAAAGCGGAAGGTTCTGAGAAACAAGAGTATGCTCAGCTCTCTTCCCTTTGCCATTCTCTCCTCCGCTAATGGCTTTTCCTCTTGTAATGAGTCTATTCTACCGTCATCCTCGAAGCTAGAATGCCTTGGCCAAAAAACGGCATGAACGTAATAGCGGTCTGTTATCCGATTTTCGCGAGAGAAGGAAACCGCGAGGATAGAACGAAAAGATAATCATGAAAAGCGGATATGAAGCATCCGTCGTAACGATCTGTCGTCATTTTTTCCAGGACTCGTTTTGGCTGGAACAATACTCATGGGCCCTTTTCAAAGCCATGTCGCACATGCTCTGCATAGGATACGGAAGGTTTCCACCGCAGTCCTTGACCGACATGTGGCTCACTATGCTCAGCATGATCAGCGGTGCTACCTGTTATGCACTTTTCCTCGGACACGCCACGAATCTCATTCAGTCACTCGATTCCTCCAGAAGACAATACCGCGAGAAGGTAGTTAACATTCCGTCAGCGTCCGGCGAATCATTCATGAAGATCCTTACTCTTTCAGTTCTCTGCTTCTCGTTGAATTTCGGTTTTTGTTCGCGTTAAAACAGTAAATTAAATAGAAAATATTCCTAATAAATATTTCCAACCATTCGTATCGAACTTAAATTTTTTTGCAGAACACGTTCGAGTGCCAAGGAGCGATTTTGCGCTTCTGCTTCTGTTTAGCCACCATTCCGTTTTAGATGAAAATAAAATAACGAGGCAGCTGATAAAAAAATGAATTTTAATTTCGATCTAACATTTGAACGAATATTTGAGAATATGACAAGCGAAAAAACGGTCCTTGGCTAACGATTAAGTTAGATCTATAAGATGAGCACGTTTGACGCGTTAAATGTTTCAAGAAGCACGAGTTAATAATTTTCTCTCAAACCAGGTGAAACAAGTAGAGGAATACATGGCCTACCGGAAGTTACCACGAGAAATGAGACAGAGGATCACGGAGTACTTCGAGCACCGCTACCAGGGCAAATTCTTCGACGAGGAATTGATCCTAGGAGAGCTCTCGGAGAAATTAAGAGAAGTACGAGCCGGAACGAGAGACCATGGTCTACCAGTTCCTCTCGGTTCCGACGAATCGTAACCTGTCTTCGCCTTTCGTTTCAGGACGTGATCAACTACAACTGCAGATCGTTAGTCGCGTCCGTGCCATTCTTTGCCAATGCCGATTCCAACTTTGTCTCGGATGTCGTTACCAAACTGAGATACGAAGTCTTCCAGCCAGGTATCGATTATTTAGCTCGATCGTTAGAATTAACGATAATCCTTCCACTCGACGAAAGTTCGCGTAATACACTCCACTTTAGGATACAATAAGCTCGAAATGGTACTACCTCCGATACAAGCGCGCCTCGAGAACCTTCCCCTGTTTTGATCTTGCTAACGCGAATCTCCGAGTTCATTCATGGAAAATTCGACCAAGAACTTATACCGATATAACGTTATTATACTAATAAACGTTTCCTAATACGTTACAACAGAATCGAAAGGAAAGGGACTCTTTATCCAACTTAACGACTCGTCTAACACTTTTCCAACTTACTTCCTTCGCGAAAGAAATTATTAATATTCCAGCAAGTCAAACCTAAGTATCCTTACCCGACCGTACATTACGTCGTAGAAACTAAAAGAAAAAGAATTCTTCGTACAGATTTCATTGCTCGCATTATCCACCAAAGATGTCGACAGAACGAAAGCAATTAAATCAGAGATCTCGCTGAGACCCGTTTCGATAACACCGGAGTGATCGCGTTTTCCAGGTGATATCATCATCAAGGAAGGTACGATCGGCTCGAAAATGTACTTCATACAAGAAGGCATAGTCGATATCGTGATGGCGAACGGCGAAGTCGCGACCTCGCTGTCGGATGGCTCGTACTTCGGCGAGATCTGCCTGCTGACGAACGCGAGGAGGGTGGCCTCGGTCCGCGCCGAGACCTACTGCAATCTCTTCAGCCTCTCGGTGGATCATTTCAACGCCGTGCTGGACCAGTATCCGTTAATGCGCAGAACGATGGAAAGCGTTGCCGCCGAGAGGTATAAGCTTTGGTTAGGTTTGTTCTATCGAGTTGGTGTGCTAATAGATGTCAATCATCACTCCCACTTCCATGTTGATTTTGTTGAACATTGTGTACTGTCCGACAAAGCGAGTTCTATCAGTCATTCTTATTATTATTATCGTTCTTATTATTATTCTTCTTATTATTATTCTCGTTCTTATTATTCTTGTTATTATTATTATTCTTATCTAAAAGACATTTCATATTCGCTTATCTCTTCGACATGTATCTTTCTTGTCGTTATTATTATCGTTAATTATTATTACGACTTCTTATTATCATTATCGTTATCGTTCTGTTATAATTTCTATCGTACTTCTCTGTGCTGGTTTTCTCGACTCGATACGCTTGTTTTACATACACTTTACACACACAATGAAATGACAAGAAAATGCAAAAGTGAAATGATAGAAACATTGTTCGGCTCGTGGTTCTTATTTGCGATTGAAGAATCTCTCTTATCGAACGTGACAGTGCAGAATCTTGTATTGTTGGGGAGAAAGTATTACAACGAAAGCGCACTAACTTGGAATCGAGGGACGGGTATCCATTAGATACGCGTCCCCAATGAGTTGAGAGGGTTTTTACCGATAAGATATATGTGTAAAATTTTTTTTGCTCTTTTTTGATCTTTTCCTCTCTCTCTCTCTCTCTATCTCTCTCTCGGCACGTGGTTCCCTGTTCGACGAGCGTGTTTTACCTGCTGGACGCGAGTCGAACGGGGTTCGACGGGCCCCGTAAAACGAAAAGAAGGAAGAAAGCTTGAAACACCGCGACAAAATATCGTATATATACACACTCTCGACACATTCACTTACATAGTAATGTTGTATTCATGATTTTGCTAACATACTTTTATAAATGAGTTCTGGATTTCTCGGTTTTTTGCCGCATCTCTCCGCAGAGTCACATTTCTCTTTGGTTCTAGCTGGAAGGCAGATTGTTATGATTTACCGAAGCGAACGGATTGAAGCACTTTTATAGCCATCGCTATCGCTGCAGCAAGTTTTTCTGTTTCACTTTCTGTGCACCGATATTGTTTATCTCGTTGGATCAGTTTGCGCTAGGTTTTCAACTGCTTACGTATAAAGTTCGTTGTTCACTTTCAGTTCGAGTGGCTGAACGTTTTAACCCTTCAACGTGGAATTACGGGTTTTTAATTCTAACAACTATATAAGTATCCTTCAAAGAATTATTCTCTCTTCTAAAAAAAATTGATATATTATTGAAATACTGAAACGCGGCAATCGCATATTTAATTAACTTCTGTAACTCTGTTTAGAAGACAAAAAAATCCAACGAAAATTTAAAATCTCAACGATACTAGAAGAATTGTGGAAATAAAAAATTTGAAACTTTCGGTAATAAAAATGATTTCTATCGTAAAATTAATTTAAAACTTCGTAGAGAAAGCTTGAAATTAGAGAAGCCTGTTAACCTGATTTCCCATTCTTGAGGGGTTAAAACGTATGGAATTTATGAAAACACGCAAAATGTGATTCTGCGGGGCGCATTTCAAAGCTACTGACTTTCTTTTACCCAGTCTTGTACCTCACATTGTGAAACCTTTAGCGGTGCAAGTGGTATTAGAAACGAATAATACAAGTCTGTTGCAACAGTCGCGGCGGGATAATAACATTCGATTTTTTAGGGAATACCTGTACTGCTAAACGGTTTGTAAGTCGATCGATGTGAATAATCGTTGGTTGTGTTCCGTGCAACATTCCCTACGCTTAATTGTGCTTTCCCTGTAGGTTAAACAAAATCGGTAAGAATCCGAACCTGGTGGCCCACCGCGAGGAGGATCTTGGCAGCGAGTCGAAAACGATAAACGCCGTGGTGAACGCGCTCGCAGAGCAAGCTGCGCATGCTAGCGCCAGTGAAGAATCGGTAAATATTAGCGAAAACGTATCATTTCAATCCACGATCGGTAAATATCTCAAATATTTCTCCTTGCGAATCCTCGACGCGAAACAATTGAACTATCGAAAATCATCTATGTTCTATTTTAAAAATTTCGACTTTCCCATTTTAAGAATTTCGAGAGAAATCTTCTTCTCTTAATGGATGAAAGAAATTTGCACGGAAAGTAAATGTTCGATTAACGTTGACGTTGCAATTGCAGGTACACAGCATGGAGCTGAGGACTCTTCCAGCTTGCCTGTTGCCCAGACCAAAGTCTGAGAACAATTTCGCGAGCCAGGAACTCTCCCGTGAGGGACGACGAATCTTCCACAAGAGCGACACTTTCCACAAGGACTCGTATCAATGACGACACTCGTTATACTAGCATACGGAGAGATACTAACGGCTCCATGCGCGACAGTGGCCCTGTCCACTGTCGATCGGATCGTTGGCGGCCATTTTAAGCCTAGATCCTGGACGCTACACTAGAAGCAGTCTATACATAGATATACGCCATGCCAGTAGTCTTCTAGCGATCGGTTTCTAGCGCCTTCTTATATTAACCTGACGGCACGTTCCAGTCCAGGATCTATGCGTAAAATCGCGCGGACCAAGTGTATCCCGAGGTTCTCCAACGGTGGCACAGCACGAGAGAGAAAGCGGAATCTTCGTTTCGACGTAATCCCTTCTCCTTTCTTTCCTCTGCGACACGTTCACGCCTCAACAGCAATAAACGAAGCAACCTGACGAACGAGGAACAGGAACACAGCGTGTCGGGACACCAGGATCGTGTATCCACGGTGATCGAGAAGAAGAAGCTTCGATGTAATTTTGAAACAAAGAATCTCGAGCACGACACGAGAGGAAAATCGGCTCGATCGCTGTGTCATCGAACGGAGAACACGGAGCCGTTATTCCTGCCGCGGGTCTTCTTCATCGGCGTCGGAAACCAAGCGAACAGAACGACACGGCGACGGACGAAGACCTCAACGACGACGAACAGCAGGCCTAGAAATTTATAGAGCGTACGTAGCCCATCGTGGACTAGGTAGAAAATCCTAAACGACAGTCTTAAACGATGCGTAATTTCTCTGTGATTTTGCAAAAGCCGACGTTTCGCGGTTTAGGGGAAGAGGCGAGGTGTTTTGAGAGAAAGAAACGCGGGGAAGAGAATAATCTATACGCGAGAAGAACGATTAGCGTTACGTTCTTTTTGTTTCCCGTTTCACTTTTTTTTTTTTTTTTTTTTTCTTTTTTCGTTTTCTTTTCTTCTTCAAAGACAACTATAACTAACACGGAAGAAGGGTGAGGAGAAACGTACTCGTGAAACGAGGAATATTCCAGTTATAAGTTTGTTAACGTGTTATGAACTTTAGCTTCGTACGATTGGATACTCCCGTGAGAGTGATTAAAAACGAAGAAAGGAAGAATCTGATGAGAAGGAACGAGCAACGTTGCCATGTCCCAGAGATAGAAAAGCAATCGAAAGGGTTGACCCGAGCGAGAAGGCTGATATCTAATCCTAATTTCGAGACCGACGGTGTTACGCCTGCAATTCGGAACTCGCTTCTTCGAGATAGCCAGCGTTTTATTTTCGAAATAAAAAAGAAAAAGAATCTAGAGCACTAAACGAACGAAGAGGACACAAGCCCTCGATTCGATTCGAGAATGTGGCAGTTAAATGAACGCCACGTCGAATCGCGAACCCGCGAGTTCTTATACAATTAAATCGAAGTTTAGGAAGACCGTCCTGAGACGCGAACGAGGAAGATCCAACGCCACGGGAATCGGGATGGACGAAAAGAAACGGTGAAGGAAGGGAAGAAATTTCAGGGATAAGGAAAATGGGGGCAAATGGTCGAGGAAGAATTTAAATCGTTCTACAAAACAAAGAAAATTAATATTATAAAAAAAAGTCTAAATCGAAGGCCCAAAGACCGTGTTAACTTGTTGAGTGTTCTTTGGGCTGCCACGGCTAAAATAAAACGTCAATGAATGAGAGGTAAAATTAAGTAAGTGGAACGAGAGAGAGGGAGAGCGAGAGAGAGAGAAAGAGAGAGAAGTATCTTTTTATTCGGGCGAGAGACGCGATGTACTATAAGGAGCGAATTAAAAATGCAAGAGAGAGGGAGAGAGGGGAGAGAAAGCACGCGAGAGAGAGAGAGAGAGAGAGAGAGAGAGAGGAAACTATAAATATTATGTAATAAATTATTATTATTGTTACCGATTATCATTGCAATGATTATTACATCCACTACCGCATAAATGAAAATAAAATACACTAGGCAGATTAAATGAAAAAAAACTAAGCCGTAAATGAGAGAACAGATTACACATATTATATATATATATATACATATATACATATACATAAAATATACATATAAAGTATGCATAGTGGTCAATACCGTGTTGCAAGATATTATGTAACGTTTTAAACTGTAAAACGCGAGGAAGGGTTAAACACCGACAACACCGATACCATTACGGACAGTCTCAGACACAGTGACGATCCTTGAAAAATGTTGCTTCTCTAAATTCATTTCACCTATCGGCGGAATATTTTTCGGACAAAACAGGAGAACGAGCAAAAAAGCAAACGGGATATATAAATAGAGTTAAGATCAATTACGACCGAATTGTATATTATTTTTCTAGCTGTTGGCGCGTATGTTTTAACGGTGTTATTCTTTGCGTCTTTGAAAGTTTAACGCGACTGTTGAATTTGTCTGATATTAGCGTATTCGTAGCGGAGAAAAGAACGCTCGGTTCCGAGGAAATATTTCCCGGGTCAGTGGCTCCTGAACTCGAGTCGTATTATCGATGTATTTTCACCTTTCGAAATTTCGCAACGTAAAAAAAACCTCCGAGCCTCGGTTCTAAACGCTGTCGAGCAATGATATTCGTTACTTGGCGTCTGCTTCGTTTCGAGTCTTTCAACGTCGAATAAATTTTTGTTCAATTGGTCGTTGGAACGGGGATGTTTAGGCAATGGCAATAAACAAGATCATTGGACGGGAAATATTTGAGCTAATGGCAATAAAGATGATCCAGGAACCACTGTCCCACGTGTTAACTCAACTGAACGTAGATTCGCATCTGTTAACGATAATACTCTTCTTTAAACAATTTAAATGAACGCTCTAAGAGTCTAATTTATAAATAGCAACGTTGCTTGTTACTTTGAAGTATTATATATAAATATTATGTATACACACACTGACGTACACTTTTCACTGACGAACACATACGGCGAGTGAAAGAAACGTGCCATTCGTTTCCTAGTTGAACGTGTACACCTTCGTGCATATGTGATCGATATGCATACATGTACATATATACATATATAAATATATAAATACCCACGTAAGAGTCTAGGAATATTATATACATGCGTTTCATACATATACATATGTAAACATATACACCTACACACGTGCGAGGAAAACAGAAGTACCTATTTTTCATGTAAGAGAGAGATAGTTTTCTGTCATTATTTTACATCCCCTCATGTCATCCTGAATAATACTATATTATACACATATATATATATATATA
>NIJG01000029.1:2941987-2954232 GCA_002201625.1 Euglossa dilemma
GAGCGATCGTGCGAGCGAGCGAGCGAGCGAGCGAACGAGAGAAAGAGAGAGAGAGAGAGAAAGTGAAAAAGAATAGGATTATTGTTACTAATTGAAAACGAAGAGCGAGAACTAAGTAGAACGTGATCGATTATTACTATTATTATTATTACGATTATTATTATAATTACGATTACAATTATTATCACGGTTATTATCACGTTAATGATCATTCTTGTTATTATCATTCGTAGAACGAAAACAATGGCAAAGTAGGAACGAAAGGAAAGGAAGTTGTATTGCTCTTTGCTATCACTGCTAAAATGAAAAAATGAACAAAAAATAGGAAAGAGAGAAAAGCAACGCGATAGATGACTATTTAGACACTATCTGCTAACTATCGACGAAACGATCGGAGCGTGATAAGGGGGAGAGAGAGATAGAGTGAGAGAGAGATGCTTCTAACGTATGAGAAGAGACAGAGATAATAATAAGAGGAAGCGTGTAGGCGTGTTATGTAAAGAAATAATAAGGGGATGAAAAGTAAGCGGAAAAAGGACAAAAAAAAAAAACAGAAATAATAATATTAGGATTAAATATCGAGCAACTGCGAACAAACACCGTGTTTAAAAGAAAAAAAAAGATAGAAAATCGTGCGGCTATTCGAGATGCACGTTATTTGCTAAGCGACAAGAGTGAGACGCGTAATTAAGCGAATTAACAAAAGCAAGCAAAACAAAAAAAAGAAAAAAAATAATAATAACGTAACATACGAAAAGGCTAGTTTTTGTATCGATATCGAGAGATAGGTTTCGCGAGGTAGCAGAAATATGGAAGACGATCAAGGGGTCCGGAAATCGGAAATGGTACCTAAATCTGCGCGTGTAAACAGGATTCGAGTCAGGGAAAACGACGAACGGAGTTCGATCAAAGGGGCAAAAGGGGATAAAAAAGAGGAAAAACACAAAGGAGAGAAAGAAAACGGGGGCGACGATAGCACCCGAAGAACCTTCAGTTTTCTCGTGAGACCGATGATCATTGATGAATTGCGAGATCGTCATTCGCGGTTGAGAGATGTTGCGAATATATTGTATAACACGACGCCAGAACTGTCCTAGAGCCAGAGTATAAAAAGTATACAACACAAAAAGACTGTAGCGCCATGAAATGTGTATCTCGGATCTTAACATATCAGACGTTTCGTTTCGAGCGACCACGAGTTCGTTCATGACGAGATCTTTCGCTGGACAGCTAACCGATTACCCGCGTTTCGAAGTGCAGCAAGCTTTGGACGATTGCTGGCGATGGGCTAACAATTCTCTCATTCGACGTGACGAAACTATTGCAATTCGAACGGGGCGAATTGTCGTGCAAAAGTAATTTTTTATCCGATACTTTCTTTCCAATTCTCACAATTTAATTACATCGTTTCGTCGATTAATATTTTTACTTATGCTGATATTATTTTTGTAGATTCATGTGGATCGTACGAGTGATAATTGGATTTTGATGTTCTCCAAGAGACAAAGTTTAATAGGAAAAAGATTCGTTTTTTTTTTTGTCGATTACTCTTGCACGAGAAACCGTCTAGGAGGTCTTGAAACGCGAGGACCTTCCAGATAGAAGTTTCAACAAAGTATGACAGTCATTACAACTTTTTACTCGTATAGAAAATACCATATACACACGTTTCTATCACTTCAAGCCTCTCAAGAGATTTCCACGTTTCAAGATCTTCTAGACTCGAGCCTATTCGTCTCGAACGTAAAAGTTGATTAACTAGACATTTAACGTGCGGATAACATTATTTTTCAAATATTTCCGAGAGTATTTTCAAAACTTTCGACATCGAGTCTCTCGAAACAGTATAAGGAATCAATGGTCCATCGCCAGGCATGGTTCCAAGGCTATCCGGAGACCTCCTTACCCTCCAAATCTCGCAATTCACCTTACTATTGTTCTCGAAGAAGCAAAAAGCAAAAAAGAAAAACAAAAAAAAAAAGAAATTCCGTTTTCAACGTCATTTGGCTTGCCAGTTCAATGAGACTCCCGAGATCCGTCGAGTCGAAAGAGCATAGTCGAGCTGAACAGTAGCGGTGACACAGTGTAGACGAAACAGACGCATACACCTAGCTAAATACACTTCCGTTTCCGGTTTCAAGGATCGAACGCGACTATTATTAAAAAATGAAAATGAAAAAAAGAACAAAAAAAAAAAGACGATCGATAATGAAACATGCGACTGTCCAATGCCAAGTAGAATGCTAAGCTTCGTTAGACTACACTGGCAAGCGTTTCTCGGTGATCTCTACAGGGTGACACGCAACACTGGCTCTATGATAGATCCTGAGTAGATCCTCGGTAGATGCTCATGTTATTCCATGATTCTGTTCCAGACTCACACGCAGATGCACACGAGTACACACGCATACACACACACACACGTACACGCGCGCAAGCGATTGAAACAACGAAATCGAAGATATTAAAGTTCGTTATCGCAGATCAACCGATATGTCGATGTTAAGGATCACTCTGATAGTCTAGCCACAGTGTCTCGCCATGTTCCTCTTTTTCTCGATTCTATCACCTGTTCAGAGGATTAACCCTTACACGGTGTGACGAAGGAACGAGGAACATCGGTGGTTCTCTTTTGATCTTTGTTGTACAGTAGAATTTTGATAATCTAACATCGTGAAAATCGGAAGTTTATAGGTTCTGCTATTTTCGTCTCTTAGGAAAACAGCGTTAATGGATTTGCGAAATTTTCCCCGTGACAGGGAATCGAACGTTAAATCGGTATCTGAGATTCTAACGGAAATTCTTGAATGATTATAAAACGCGAGTTTCGGTGTAGAAGTTAAAAGATAATTATTCTAATTGTTACCCGATAAGTATTAGTAGTAATGAATTTTAACATAACGTTAGTTACTTTAGACAGGCTAGTATTGGTAGGAGGGCGAAAATATGAAATTCCGGATTATCGAAATGCTGCTGTATTTTTTAACACACGATGCAAAACGAACAATTGTATTTTTAAATTTTACGTGCTACACTACTCGGCTGAAGGAATGTAATTATACTACTTGTCTAAATTTCGTATTACGCTATGAGAGGGTTAATCGGTAGTAATTCCGCTAGGTATATGATTTTAATAGAGATCATCGTTGAATCGATCCAGCGGTGTGCCACCGTGTAGAAGTCATCCTTGTTATGAGAGAAACCTGCATAGTAGCGCCTTGTAAAGAAAAACAAACAGAGAAAAAGAAAAAAAAAAGAAAAAAAATCTCGAGAGGAAGAGTGGTTGTACGACGAACGACTGGGAGGGAGCGAAAGAATGCGCGTGAGAACGAGAGAAAGAGAAAGAAAGAATGCGCGCGAAAGAGAGAAAAAGAGAAAATATAACATTACCCTAGCGTCAATTTTCTACGAAAGAGTTTTCTACAAAATTCACACCATAAGCGTGTATCTGGTCGCATCGCGCTTATCGTATGAATCTATGTATGTATGCTACACACGCAAGCGCTGGTACGAATCTCTTGACGTTTTTCTAATTAGACATCGTTCGCTAAGTTTGTTACCAGAGAGAGAGAGACAAACAGAGCGCAGCCCCGTAAAAAAAAGCAAGCGTAGTAGCGGATATAAAAATTAAGAGCTCATATAGGTGCTTGTTCGAGACGCACTAAATAATTGTAAAAGCGAATAATATGGAATCAGATAAAAAGAAAAAAAATGAAGTGAAGCAATTACGAACTATCGTTCAATTATTGAGTTCCGTATCGGTGTTTAACTTTTCGCACTCNAGAGAGAGAGAGAGAGAGAGAGAGAGAGAGAGAGACAAACAGAGCGCAGCCCCGTAAAAAAAAGCAAGCGTAGTAGCGGATATAAAAATTAAGAGCTCATATAGGTGCTTGTTCGAGACGCACTAAATAATTGTAAAAGCGAATAATATGGAATCAGATAAAAAGAAAAAAAATGAAGTGAAGCAATTACGAACTATCGTTCAATTATTGAGTTCCGTATCGGTGTTTAACTTTTCGCACTCGACAAGCCGGTCCGGTATCTTTTCCCTTCGAACTTCAAACTTTCCGGAAAAAAAGAAAAAGAAAGAAAGATAAACAAAAGAACTACGAGTAGCAATACGTCTGTCTGTGTGTCTACGACACGGTTCATTTAATAGAAATCGCAACCTAATCCAAATCGAGACGATACATTATTAATCGAGTGCGCAAAGGATTAAAAATCGATCGAGTATTCCTATCGCTCCGGGATGAATAGAATTCTATCGTTCGAAGACGTGAAACAGAACGATTATAAAGGTGTTCGAACAAAAAGCGACGTTTGCGATTAATAACGGTTAAAATGTACTTTCGTTCCATTGTAATACCGTCGTACGATGAAGCCAATGGTGTAGTATCATTGCCAACAAACAGACAGTATATAAATTAGAACGAACTTGCGTTGCGCGAATCGATCTAGCCAACGTATCGGTACACCTATCGATTTCAGTTTCACTAGAAACAATGTCTGTTCGGTAATCGCTGAGAGAACACAAACGAGACATTATACCGGCTCTCTAGCCGCGATACATCGATTTCTTTCGTTTCGCAACCATCGTTCTAGCTTCTATATCGCGTGAAATAAGCGACAATTCGATAAATGCATAAATTCAGGTCAGACGATGTTTCTAGAGAGAAGCTTGCATCGCGCTATGAAGACGCATATGTTACATATATACACCGTATCGATTGTAGCAAGTTAATCTATCGATTCAGCGAGCTGTTGCGAGACGATCGAAAGATGGCAGCTAGAGAGTTCTCGAATTGTTTTGCGGAAACTTCGTTCGAAAAGCTACACCATTGTTCGCAAGAGTGATCTAACCCGCCATTTTCATGGGCGAATATACAGCTGTGTTTTGCGATTACGAAGAAACAACAAAAATAAACGTGTATTCACGTACATGTGAGTGTATATGCGCGCGTGCGTACGGCAAAGATGAATTTCATTTAGGCCAGCTCGTGGCTCGAGCAAAATAAGGATATGTTTAAAGTGAAAGAAGCGATGAGTGGGGTTTATTCGTGTGAGGGAAGGGGGACGGGGTAATCGAAATAATTCTACCATCTGCAACTAGGTGTCTACACATACACACAACACCGATGAAAGTCTTCGTGTTCGTTATGTCGGTGTACAATGAGGAGGGGAGAAAAATAAATATTAGAAGACGATTTTCGTCACGACCACATCAATTATAATTGCAGAACGATTGGTCGCGGTTGAGAAAATAAGTACATGCGAATTAAAGTAAAAAAGAAAAAAAGAAAAAAAAAAGAATAATGCGTATGAAAAGACTCTACAGCGAAGGAATACATTATACTTCTTGAGGCATATACGTATACTTCTTCTTGTTTCCGGTTCTCTAGCCTGCGATTAAATATATTTTATTAAAGGATAAATAAGAAAAAATTGCAGATAATCGAATAACGAGCATAAGAGTAAAGATGCATGCAAAATAGAGAATAAACAAAAAAAAAAACAATTAGTGGCCACGGATTATAAGGCGCAATTGAATTTAAACGCGAAACGAATGGAACTACAACAACAAGAACGACAACTAAAGAAACAACAAAAATGGAGAAAAAAAAGAAAAAAATATGAAGCAGATTAGTTCTTTTTCTAACGAGCGAATCGTTTTTTAAGTGACACGTAGCTGGCTAATTAGAGGTTACATAACTGGCCAATATACTTTTATAAACTGTACGAAAATGGAAAAAAACAGAAACTAAGTATTCACGCGCGTTTAGACATCAGCACTTTTAAAATATACTTGCCATAACGAATGCCTTAGCAAAGAAACAAAAAATATAAAAAATAAAATGTAAAACGTTAATGTACATTGAGGTACGACGATGAGGAAGGATATATAAGTATAATAAGTATACATACAATGTCATATACATGCATACATACATACAAACAATTAAATGCAAGAAACAAATTGACGAATGAGCCAAAAAAAAAACCAATGCACACATCAAAGGTAACATTAGAAAGAGAAAGAGAGAAAAAGTGAGATATACAGTACATACACATATATACCTTTACGTTCGAAACCATGTATCTGTATAAAATGTACTTGCGATCGTTGCTCCTTGTATATTTTATACATTTTGCAGTTATTATTTAACGAGAGGAAAAGAAAAGAGATGCGAACAGCAAAATAATTATAACGGTTAAATTAACAAAGCAAATGCAAAAAAACACACTCATACATATAAATATATAACATATATATGTATATATATGTGCATATATACATATATATATATACACACGTACATACACAGAAAAAAAGACAGTGTACATGAAACCTCCCAAAAGCGCACTAAAATAAAAAAGTATAAGAGATGATGATGCAAAGTGAGAATATATTATTAAATGTATTTAGATTAAGATTGAATTATTAGGGGACGAGAGAGAAAAAAAAAATGCAGAAGAAACAAAAAAACGATCATTAATCGTGTACATAAACATCGTTGGCAATATTCGACTTCGCCCGTCCATTTAGTTTCTAGACCACACGTCTCTACGAATTGTTCCTTTCGAGCCAGCATCGAATAGGTCAGAAACGATTGAAGATAATTTGCGCCTGTAATTCTTGTTAATCTATCGTTAACACGTTGACATAATTTAGTCGAAGTGTTTTCTTCTCGAACAGAGAATAATTATAATATTTTAAAATATATCATTGTTTATGTTTAAGATACACTTCCAAGTACTCCAAACATTCATTTTCTTCTTCATTATCATTGACATCGTCACCGCCATCTTCATTGTTATTTTTATCTTTACCTATTGCATTTCTTTCAATAACCTCCATTTCAATTTCACAAGCATTTTTTTTTTAAACGATCAGGTTTTGTACGTGTGGCGTTAAACACGCGATTATAGCGAAACAATAACATTCAATAAAAGTAAATTTACGAATAAAAGCTGACGACATGGTTCATATTATACGACGCTAATGCTTTATTTGTTTCATGGCTTAACTTATTTTTTGTTTATTTTATAATCACGTTTTAAATTCCTTTTATCAGCCTCCTGTTATAACCTTTATTACTTTCTTCATTGCAGTATACATTTATTATCCATTTCTTGTGTTTCCACATATTTCTGTCAAAACGATGCTATTTATCTCTTTCTGTTCTTTCTTTTTTATTTAAAATAAAAGAAGTATGTGAAATATTTGATAATTTATGTTAGCTATAAATTTACCTTAAAATATGTAATAATTAGTTATTCCTCCACTGTATGCCTTTCGAATATCGAAATATTTAAGACTTATGTTTTTAATTGCTAACGAAGGGTATTATTCCTACTGAATAAGTGTACAATATATGAACATCTTTACACGCATTTCAAATACCCACAATCTGTACAAAAATTTATAACTACTAACTAATAAACAAATTTCGGCAATGAGTTAATTAAACTTATAATTAATTTTACGTTTTTCATTAAGTAACTAATTAAACTTATACGTAAAAATACTATATGAAATATTTTAAATGTATACGACACCTGAAATTTAAATTCGACTATCGATTGATATAGAATCGTTCGAGACAAGAATGTTTGATAAAAGTAATGACAGTTCGAGCAGTTCTGAAGATGAAACAACAAAAAATGCAATAAAAGAAGCAACGGATCATCAATTTTTAAAGGATAGATTTTTTGCAAACCATACACTTGAAAATTCAGAGATTTCCAAAGAAACGAAAAGAAAAGACGGTAAGTATAACCTCACTTTAGTTCCTTTTTCTCGTCTCATTTTCTATCATGGAAATTTGTAACGATTAGTAATTAATTTTATCTTCCCTTTTATAATGATTTAATAGCACATGATAACACAACAAATATAGTATCATTAAGAAGAGATTTAAATCATCGAGAACAATTTTCCAATAATTTTGTAAGTCAATCATTTAAAGATTATGTTGCAAGAAAATTGGACGAAATAATAGAAAAGTACGTAATTCTATCAAAATATTTGTGTTGGTATCAGTCATTTACAATGAATAACTTTTGTGAATATTTCATAAGTTAAAGATACTTTTTCATCAGATCTATTCGAATAAAGAAGAAAGAAAAAAATATTATTAATGAAAAAGAACATAAGGACGACAATTATGGTATAAAGTTACTCAATTCTTCGGCAGAGATTTTAACAATTGAAGAAGAAAATAAAGAATTTCTAAAGTTTCAAAATAAAAGAAAAATTGAAACAATTGATGAGAAAGCATATTTGTTTAAATGTAAACAAGTGGCTGTGGATCCTGAACGAATATTATCTAAAGTAGATACTAAAGCGTGGACGAATAAACGAAAAGGACCCGAATTTAATTATAAAAGATTGAAAAATGGTATTTTAGTAGAAAAACCTGAATAATAGGTTAGGTTTTGTGTCTGTAAATTTAAAAATTAATTTATGATGTATATGAATAAATGATTTTATATACGAAACCTTAAATTTATAACTATACTTTTTTCTTCCCTTATTACATATTTTATTAAATAAGAGAAAATTTTTTTATTACTATACTTGTTTCTGCCACAAAGATTTGAAGATAGTTGCAGTACACGGGAAATATTTTACGCGTTTAAAATTTTTAAAAGTGCATTGATATTGTTATTGGTAGATTAAATAATTAAAATACTAAATTAATTTCCCACAATATCCAATCCTGGATATTCAAGAAATGAGTTCAACAAATACAGATAATATTTGTAATCTGTACGTATTATATTACTAACCTCAAATAGTATTTACAAAGTTTAGCTAATATAGTTTTTACTTTTTTTTTTAATATGAAAAAGTTCTAAAAAATATTTGATTTTAAAAATCTTATTTATTGATTTTAGTTGTAATACACGTCCTTGTGCCTACACTTGTCCAAAATGTGAGATAAAATATTGCAGTGTTGAATGCTATAAATCTGAAGCTCATTCAGAATGTTCAGAAAGTTTCTATAAGCAATGTGTAATCGATGAAATAAAGTCTCAAGAAAAAGATTCAGAAGATAAAAAGAAAATGATTGAAATTCTTAAAAGAGTACATGAGCAAGATTTAAAACAGATGGAAGCAATAATGAATGAGGATACTGACGATGAATGCTTACATTTAGATTCAGATGATGAAGAATCTGTAATTTGTATTTATGTTGATGTAGTTAACAAATAATATTGTCTTTTTTATTTTTATTCAAATTAATGTTATTTTTAGGTATCAGATTTAGCAGAAAGACTTGACAATATAAATTTAGATAATGCAGATGAAATATGGTCTGCATTAACAGATGCTGAGAAACAAGAATTTGAAGCACTAATAAAAAATGGTGATATAGAAAAATTTCTACCTCAATGGGTTCCATGGTGGACTTATTCTACCAAAAAAAAACTTATTCAAGAGGTGGAACCAAAAGATAATGAGGAAACACAAGAACTTCCTCTTTTAGTAGATGTTCCAATATTTAATGAAGTACAGGTAATTTCTAAAATAAATATATTCATATAATTCATTAAATATAATTTGACTGCAAAGAATTTAGAATACTGTCTTTATTATAGAAAGCTTCTCCAAATGTTCAATTTAACGTGATAAATGTAATTTATGCATATGCATATACAGCAATTTATTACAATGGTGATTATATAAATTGTCCACTAGAAGCTACAATTGTTTTTTTTGATCTCAGTGACAATATGAAACTCAATACAGTTTATGATAATTCTGAATCAGCAATATCTTCTGTTGTTCATAAAATTATGAATGTAAGTATTATAACATTCAATATTGAAAAAATTACAAATCATGTAGAAATGAAAGAGTTTACCCATTATTTCTAGTGTAATTGGTTACCGCAAGATGAACAAACCTTGTTAGCATTTAAAGAAGCTGGGAATACTATAATGCAAGGACCCGAAATAAAAAATAAGTATATGTACATTGCTGTTGCACTTTCTGAACTTCATAGATTACTAACAGCAGCAAAAGAAGATATACCAAAAAATAAAAATAAAATTGAAAGCAAAGAATTTTTCAAGAAGTTTATGCAAAGATATAATGAAGATTATGTAAATTTATCGAGGAAAAATCTTTTTGTATGTCATAAAAAATTAGAATACTACTTATCATGGGTAAAAAGTCGCCATATAAATATGACTACATGAAAATATGAAATGTAGATGTAATAAAAATTAGAATTTCTAATTTATTCTAAAATATTATTAATTAAATATACGTATATTTACTTATTTATTTATTTATTTATTTATTGCAATTGGGTTACAATTACAACCATAATAAATCTCATAATTAAATTAGATTTTCAATAAATTCACTTACCGAATACTATTTTTTCATCAATACATCTATTCAGTAACATTCATTTTTCTGAATTTCATGTGAGAATTTAAAATCTGTAAGTTTTGCTATTAAAATCTAATTTAATATCTTCATTCACTTACGAATCACTAACGATAACAAAAAATTCAAACGATAACTTCAAGAAACAGAATCGATATATTAACTTTTAAATTACTATCGATTTTTAATAGCAAGGTATATAACAAATTCTATAAATTTCTGCAGTTATTTCTATTTACTTAATTGTTTTACACGATTATATAAATAAAATTAAATTTTATGGGCATTAAAATTTGATATTCATTTGATAATTTTTAAAAGTATCCAAAATTTCAAACTTGCGCAAGTTTAAATATCAAATTTAAGCAATCGATAGGTCGAATAACGAAAGGCGGTCTGTCAGTCAGACAAGCAGACGATATTTACAGGAATCACACGGCAAGTGGACGGTGGGCAAAATGGTGGCAGACGAGAAATTATTTTTCTCGAAAGCTGTCCAACATTTAGCTAGATGTCTAGCAGCGATAAAACCTACACCATGGGAAAAGGTGCGTTAATTATTAATCTATTAATTGTATATTGTAAATTAACATATTACATATCAGTAAAAAACTTGACATTTAATTAGGATTAGGTTAATTTTAAGGACGTGTCAGCTGATATCCTGATATGTCATCTTGTGATATAATTCGAAGGACAATCTACTAGTCATCTCATGCACTAATGAAATGTTTGCAGTTAATTATTAACGTCATTATGTTGTTAAATAAATGAATTTCGACATATGTTCCAGACATATTTCATTGTTTGAGAGATTGTTTTTGTAGCCACAATTTTGCAAATAAAAAATTGCAAAATATGTATATTTTTACTTATTGATAAATCTTTTAATTCTTACTTTTACTTTTATTGATTTGCAAAATTTTATATTAATTATTAAATTGTATTAATTTAATATACATTAATGTGTGATATATAAATTAAAGAAGTACAATTATACTAACAAGTCAAACGTAAAATATTTTTAAAGTAAATGATGTATTATATCATAATAATTTCTTATGTAATTAACATTTACATGTACTTGATTTTAAATAAAATTATGATTTTTATTATAATATATATTATGTGAGTATTCATTGTACCTTTCTTTGGCTACATAAAAAAAAGTATATACAATAATGTTGTTAACTTAAAATTAATTTTAGCTATAGTGACAATTAATAAATATCATTAGATACAGTTTATATTAATAAGGAACAAAAGTTTGCAATGTTTGTGTCTATGGAACTTTGTCTTAAACCATATATTTGATTCATAAAATTATAGTTACATTGCTCTAATATTGTTAAGAATTATCCTTCAAAAATTCTTAAACAAACTTGTTCTTAATTTAGGTTACACAGTTATTCAAGTTATGCCCACAAGAATCTGCTCAAGGTATATATCGACTGGATCAAAGAGGTCAAGATACAACCATTGCATTAGGGATATACCTTTTGGAATCTGGTCTACAACATCGGGATAAAATATTACCTTATCTTCTACGATTGTTACGTGGTCTTCCAAAAGCTGTCTGGTTGGATGAAGTCAAATGTTCACCTAGCGAACGTATTCCTGTTGCTGAACGTTTTAGCTTTTCTTTAAACACATTACTTAGTGATGTTGCAGCTAGATGTGAACCTGTACGTGAAGAAATCATTTCTACTCAAGTAGAAATACTGGCAGTGTTAACAAATCTTATTAGAGGATATAAAGATCAAAATGGCAATAGAGGAATGCAAGCAAAATGTATGTATTTTTATCATTGATTATATTTTATATAATTATATATAATTACTAT
>NIJG01000029.1:2954263-2967967 GCA_002201625.1 Euglossa dilemma
TATATAATTATATATAATTACTATCATATTCTTGTTTTTTTTTTCAGTATCATTATGTAAATGTTTAGTTCCAGTATTAATAGGATTAGCTCGATCTATGGGTCGCTTTGCGTATACTGATCCACCTCTTCTTTGTCGTATTTTTCCAAGACCAGAACCGCCCCTTTCAATACCAAATGCAGAAATGCGATTAACATCAGATAAAAAGCAACACAGCTTTTCGAACTTTCGACCGATTATTCCTCGGTCGTTAAGTGGTAACTTGAATCCTCATTCGGCTATAGATACTGCACCTAGTCTCTTGACCGGGGATTACGACTATCCCTGTGCCAAACGACCGTCGTTACGGTCTTATTTATCAATACCCTACGATCCGGCCACGTATTTTTTTAGTAGATATGGATCAAGTTTCAATCAGTTTCCTCAAATGAGATGTAATGAAAGCCCTGAAAGAAGAGCTGGTATGCAATTTAATGTAGTGCATTTGCAAAGTGTACTAGCTTTGGCAAAGAAATTGCTTACCAAAGAAATTTTAACGTTTCTTGATGAAGAAGCTGAGCAAGTTAGCTACTTTATTTTATAATAAAATTTTATATTATTGCATTATTAATTTCATTTTATTATTTACTTGTTTGCTTTGCAGGTTTATAACTCTGGTCAGGTGCAAATATTTCCTTATCGAACATTTAATGAGACAATGAATCTAGTGATGGTCGCCCTTTTACGGGAATTATTACAAAATCAACGCGATTTGCCTACTCCTTTCACAAGGGATGTGCAAGAATTTGTAAAAGGGCTTTTTTTATCTGGCCAGACAGAATTACAATCACGTCAACATGATGCCAGCGAACGCGAAGATATGGATACTAATTTCCGAACTGTAAATAGATTTAAAGTAAACGTTATGGCTAATTCTGCGTGTGTTGATCTTCTTGTTTGGGCAATTGGTGATGAAACTGGTAAGCAATACTATAAATTAGTGCTTGAGTACAGTTTGGAAAACCATATACATATGTTTTTAATAATCTTGTTATGTTTTAGTAAAATTACTATTTAAAACCAAGTCTTCTGTGTCGGTAGGATTATCTATAGATCATTACGTTATTTTTCCAGTGAGAGACCAGTATGATTTGTCCGCGCTATTCGCAGATATCAGTTCGATGCTGATTGGCGAGGGTATTCGAATTTAGCTTATATTGCATTTCGATTGATTGTCCTACAATTATGATAACCTTCAATAGTTTTAACTAACGAATACACCTCCTAGTCTGACAGTGCGTTAACGCGGTTCCCCTATGACCTCTGTTGATCTGATTGTTATTCCACTAAACGTAATTCTTTTAGCTGATTCTAACTGTTTGTCCAATTATTAATGCAGAAATGAAAAACAAATATTCATAGGCAAGATCATTACCACGATATATACTTCTGTGCACTGCTATTTTAAATCATTATTACTGAGAGATTAATTTCCATACAGAGCTCTTCATTTCTTGGAAGGATTTGTTAGAATTAACAACAGTTATCAAATCCACGAATGACAATGTACATATATTTACAAATGTTATTTATGGATTTAAATATTATTTACAGGTGCGGATAGCTTATGCGGTCGTTTAGTTGAAAAAATTAATTCTAACCATGGACCGAAATTGGTGCTGGCACATATGCCTTTATTAATGGTATGCCTTGAAGGATTAGGAAAATTAGCACAAAAATTTCCTAATATAGCAAGTACGTCTATATACTACCTCCGAGATTTTCTTGTTGTTCCATCGCCCATACTACTTAAATTACATCGTCAACAAAGCGAAAGAGGTAATATAAAATTGCCAATAAGAGTTAGCTTTATATTATAATTTAATGTAATATATAAACTCAATGATGAAATTACTATTTTTAAGGAAAAGATATGCAAGATCCAAAACAAACTACTTCGTCGATACAAACAGCATTTGAAAAGCTGCGAGATGCAGCTATTGGCAATCTTTGTATTGCTTTGGAAGCTGCTCATTCTGTAAATCCAGACTGTGTGCCTGCATTAGTTGCCAGTGTCTCAAATAGATTATTTGCTGCCGATATATGTGACGGGTATACTTTTTTATTTCAATCGGTTTCTTGAATTTATATCGTTGTTTTATGATAACTTAGTTATTTGTTTCAATACTTTTAGCGAATCCGATGATAGAACGAATAGCGAATTAATTTCGAAAAACATAGTAATCATGTTGGGACATGTTGCTGTAGCATTGAAAGACACTCCAAAAACTATGCGTACAATATTTCCGTTTTTTCAGCAATTATTTTGTCGTACTCCGAGTGATCTTGATTTTCTGATAGTAGATCAGCTAGGGTGTATGATCATAGCAAAATGCGAGTCAAAGGTTCAGTTCAAAATCAGTAACTATTAAGTAAATTAGTTACAACATCGTATAAAAATTGCAGCATAATTATCTATAAAAATGTATTTTATTTTTAGATTTACGAAGGTATAATGCAAATGTTCTCTATGTCACTGGGCTCGAGCACAGCAACTTATGCTTCGAACGATGATCGCAAGCAGTATTGTCACGTAGCAAAGGCAGTCACAAATGCTCTTGCAAATATAGCAGCGAATCTTCAAGGTGAGACAGAATTGGACGATTTACTTCTTCATTTGCTTGAACTTTTCGTTCAACTCGGATTAGAGGGTAAACGCGCCAGTGATAAGGCGTCAAATAATATTACTGTAACGGTAATTAAAATTGATGATTTTAGTAATTGTGCGAATGTTTCTAAAATTGAATTTTAATCGTTATATCCCATATTAGAAAGCAGCAAGTAGTGCAGGAAATTTAGGTGTACTTATTCCTGTAATCGCTATATTAGTGCGGCGACTTCCACCTATACGACATCCGCAAAAGAGACTTTTAAAGCTTTTTAAAGATTTCTGGCTTTATTGTGTGGTAATGGGTTTTGCTGGTGATCAAGCATCAAGATTGTGGCCTGGAGAATGGCATGAAGGCGTCAAAGAAATAGCCGTAAAATCGCCTTACCTTATTTCCCAAACTAGCGCACGACTTGAAATGAGAGAATTGCAGTATACGTCTGCTGTGCGAAATGATAGCGTTTCTTTGAATGAATTACAAGAATTAAGGAGTCAAGTATTAAAAATCAGTACTCGGTATATATTTTTCTCGCTCTTTTGTAAATTTATTCCGAAATACAGTAATACAACCACTGTTTTTTTCACAGAACTAACGATATATCGCAATACGTAACAAAATTACAATTTGCACAGTGCACATATTTATTATCAGTCTATTGGTTGGAGACATTGAGAGTAGCCAATAGTCCTGAACCTAGTTTACAACCAATAATGGAATATTTATGCGATACAGATCTGCAAAAAGATAAGAGTGGAATGTGGCAATGTATATGTTGTGTTGCTGATTCCGTCTTTGTGAAATTCAAAGATGTTATGCAGCGAAAACCAAAAGATGAAAGACGTGAAAAAGAACTCGAAAATCATGCTCAATTTCTTCTGGTGTATTTTAATCATGTACATAAACAGATTAGGAGGATAGCAGACAAATATCTTAGTGCATTGGTAGATGCATTTCCGCATCTTCTATGGAATTGCAAAGTACTTTGGAGTATGTTGGATATATTACAGGTATGAATTCCCTTTTATTCTACATTTATGTATAATTATACTAGTTAGCATTATTATCTGTATAGATTTTATCGTTCTCGTTGCAAATTGATCCGAACGAAGAAACGCCAATTTTACGAATACCTAGTACACCATACAGTATTGAACTTATGGATACACTTGAGGCAAGAGAAGTACGTACATTAATAATACACGCATTATAAACTCAAATTACGCAAATATCGAAATTAAATATAAATGTGCTGTATAGATCATCGTGAAAGATTTCACTGCGAGGTGCAAGGGTATAGTACAAGAAGCAATGAAATGGGCGCCTCAAGCCACTAAATCACATTTGCAAGAATATGTAAACCAAATTCCATCTTCTGGATTAAAACATCATTCTGGTTTATGTTTATCAACGGATTCGGTCCTAGAATTTGTAGATCTTGCTATTCCAGCATCAACCTTACCAAATGTAAAATAATATTTTTAATACCTAAAAATATTTTATTTTAAAAATAATAAAATGTGTTTGTTATAGACTAATTCATTAGACAAAAGACCACGTGGTCCAAAAGGAGCTAGTTCATGGCTTTTATCAATGATGTCGACACGATCACGATACGCTGGAGAAATAGCGGGAATGCTATCGTTGGCGCAAACCGAATCATCTACTTCCGAAATATCGTTTGAAGAAACCAGAAACAAAGTTGTTGATCTGTTAATCGATGCTGTATGGATGGCTTGCCGTGCTCGAAACGATGTAAATCATCGTAGTGCTCTTTGGCGTGCCACTGCATTATTAATCTCTATGCCTGGTAATTGAAAACAAAATATTTTTGAAGATTGCTTAATCTCATTTTCTAATTTATTACATCTTAATTTAATTTTCAGGAACACATAGACGTTTATTGCATACAGTAGCTTCTTCTCAAATTGAATTGTTTACTCCTCCAGCTATGACCACAGCAGTTGAATGTTGGCAGTGGATACTCACTGTGCGGCCAGATTTGAAATTGCGATTCTTACAAGAAATGCTCGTAGCGTGGCAGTATACCGTTGACAAAAGAATGGGTCTGTTTGCGCCCGATGAAGAGGAAGTTAGTCCGTTAGCAGTATACGAGGGTTGCAAATTAGGTCCAAATCCTCCGCAAGTGAAACCTCACGATATTTGGGTTACGTTTATCGTAGAGTTAATCGAAACTGCTAAATATTGTTGTCAAGAAACAGTTGATATGATTGTTACATTGTTACATCGATCATTGCCCATGACTGTTGGTGCTTCCGGCGAAGAACCTGGGATGAGTCGCCACGTTGCTGCGGTTGGAGTGCGTTTTAAATTACTTTCTTGTGGACTACTTCTTCTTCAAGGAGATATCTTAGCAAGGTACCATATTGCATACGAAAGTCAATATATCTTTAGGAGTAGCCGAGCAAGTAATAAATTTTGTTCATAGGACGTTGAGCAAAAATGTATTACGAGAACGCGTATATTGTAATTGTTTGGATTATTTCTGTCGAGATCGTCAAGTACCAACACAAGAATTAGAACAACTTCATGAAGATTTAGTCACACTTATACGTTTTTGGCAAGTTAGTAGAATAATCTTAATTAAAAAAAATATTGGTTCTGATTCTTAGTAATATTCATTTTACTGTTTTACAGGTAATGCATAGTGATAAAAAATATTTGGTAATGACGGGTAACGAAAGTGAATTTGAAATGTTAACACCGCAATCGTGTTCAACTGGCGGTTTTGGAGCTAGCGAAACAATTAGCTCTTTGAGTACAGCTTTAGGTACAACAAATAATGAATTTTCGAAAACGCCGACGAGTGTATGGATTAATACAGTTCCAATGTCTACCAGTAGTAATACATTAGGTAAACGTAGTAATCGTAGCAAGCGTGTTATGAATGCTAACGTTTTCGTAAAAGATTACATAAAGAAAAGAAATTTGATTCTTGAATTACTAGCAGTTGAAATAGAAATGTTATTGGTAAGTTAAATTTTCCGGTTTATATTTCTTTTTTTTTAAATTTTTTTTTATATCTTTTGGTGCTTTTGACAGGTTTGGAGGAATCCTAGTGGAAGACAAGAACTTACGCTTCCAGGTGAATCAAGTATTGCAGAATGGCGCGCTAAGGGTATGAACGATCGGTGGCGAGAATACACACGCCTCGCGTGGGAAATTAGTCCTGTTCTTGCTATATTTTTACCAGTTCGATTGAAGAATTCAGAAATCATTATTAAAGAAGTATGTGGTCTTGTTCGTCTTAAACCTGTACCAGTTATGCACGTCCCAGAAGCCTTACAATACCTCGTTACGACTGATACTTTACTCAATGACGTACCTGAAGTAAGATATTTCTTGAGTAATTATTTCGAAAATTTTATGTAGTTACACATTTTGAGTTACCAATTCGGCATATTTTAGTTGGTGTATATGCTAACATGGGAGAGAGTATCACCTATACAAGCTCTAGCGTACTTTTCTCGTCAATTCCCTCATCATCCAATCTCTGCACAATATGCAGTAGAGGTGCTAAGTAGCTATCCGGCAGATGCTGTACTTTTCTACATACCACAACTTGTACAAGCTGTACGTCATGATACTATGGGTTATGTGATAGAATTTATAAAGAAGATCGCTAAGCGTTCACAAGTGAGTGTTAAAATGTACTACTTATTCATTTTGTTATTTACAAAATTACTGTTTTAATTATTATTATTTATTTGATATAGGTAGTAGCGCATCAATTAATTTGGAACATGCATACAAATATGTACATAGACGAAGATAAACAAATAGATCCTGTTCTATATGATGTATTAGATTCGCTCGTAAAGAATATTTTAGGGTCGTTATCTGGTCCGGCGAAGCAATTCTATGAAAGAGAATTCGACTTTTTCGAAAAAATTACAAATATTTCAGGTGAAATAAGACTGTATCCTAAAGGTCCTGAACGCAAAGCAGCGTGTTTAAGAGCTTTATCAAAAATCAAAGTTCAACCAGGTTGCTATTTACCATCTAATCCTGAAGCTATGGTAATTGATATTGATTATCAAAGTGGCACTCCTATGCAGAGGTAAATATTTCGATTTAGATTATTTTTTTAACAATGTTTTGCATTTTAGTCATTAGTATTTGATATATTATTTTATTTACAGTGCCGCGAAAGCACCATTTTTGGCGCGTTTTAAAGTACAAAAATATGGAATTAACGAATTAGAGAATATTGCATTAGCAGTATCAACAAATGGCAAAGTGGATATTAAGAGAGATCCATCAAAAGAAACATGGCAAGCTGCTATTTTTAAAGTTGGAGATGATGTTAGACAAGATATGTTAGCTTTACAAGTGATTAGTATTTTCAAGAATATATTTCAAAAAGTTGGCTTAAATTTATTCTTGTTCCCATATAGAGTTGTAGCTACAGCCCCTGGCGTAAGTAACTTTATAGTTACAAGAATTTCTATATAAATCTTTTATAAATGTTATTAGATTTAGAAATATTAATATATATTTCAGTGCGGTGTGATAGAATGTGTACCAAATGCTACTTCACGCGATCAACTTGGTCGCACAACCGATATCGATATGCACCAATATTTCATCACACGTTATGGGGATGAAACAACAAAAGAATTTCAAAACGTTCGTCGAAATTTCGTAAAATCAATGGCTGCCTACAGTGTTATCACGTATCTTTTGCAAATAAAAGATCGTCATAATGGCAACATTATGTTAGATACCGAAGGTCATATTATACATATCGACTTCGGATTCATGTTTGAAAGTTCGCCTGGTGGTAATTTAGGCTTTGAGCCTGATATTAAGCTAACTGATGAAATGGTGCTCGTAATGGGAGGTAAAATGGAAGCTGCACCTTTCCGTTGGTTTATGGAATTATGTGTACAAGCTTTTCTCGCCGTAAGGTAAACGAAAATAAATTCTTAAAAGATTTGAAAACATAATTCTTTAAGCTTTAGTATTTAATATAAAAGACATATTTGATACAACAGTTAAATAATTCGATGAAATCTTCTTGCCCTTTTTTTCATTTGAAATAGTGTTTTTCTCCAGAAATTTTGATCTATTTATAATATTATTTTACAGACCTTACCAAGAGGCTATTATTTCTCTAGTTTCTCTAATGCTTGACACTGGATTGCCATGTTTCCGTGGACAAACGATTAAGCTTTTACGCGGCAGATTTGTACCGACAGCAACTGATCGTGAAGCGGCGGCCTATATGCTCAATGTTATACGTAACAGCTACCTCAATTTCCGTACGAAAACTTACGACATGATACAGTATTATCAAAATCAAATTCCCTATTAAATTGCTGTTTCTACATGACTTTCGTTAACGATTGTTAATTTATAATGGAGAAATTTATTATTTCTGCGAAAATTGTTAAACGAATACATCATGTACTATATCGTTAGATGCAACGGCAATGAATCTGTTGCTTGTACAAACCCCTCAGTGTCAATGTTATTCTTAGTCTCACATAAATTTTATGAAAGCATTGTGCTCTGTATGTATGTAACAATAATGTATTATAAATTGGAAAAATTATCCTATATACCTGCTATCAAGCAGAAATATGTATATGAGAAACATTCCTCTGTTTATTATTTATGTACTGTTATCAGTTAAACATTAAATGGGAAAATAATTAAATAATTTATAATTTAAGTATAAATATCTTATTAATACCTCATTACTCGTACATGTAACTCTTTTATTTAAATTAATTTTATCTACTATATGCTATACTCAATGTACAATTCATGTTACTCATTCTGCTATTCGTTTATATGGTTCCTTAAATTTTTTTTGCACCGTTTCACTTACCCTGAAATTATGTTCAATGTACCTTACATTAAACAGTATTATAACAATTATCTTTTATAATTGTTTCAGTATTTAGTTTGTACATATAAAAAATTAAAAATATAATCACCCTGATTCTAGCTGCTTGTCTGAATATAACACAACTGGTGGTTGTACAAGACGCCTGGCATCACGAGTGTAATAATATACTTTTGAAGTTTTATGATATGGTCCACCAGGTACATGCGGAGGTGGTTGTGTACGTTTAGCAACTTCATCTGCGAATCTTAATGGTTGTACAACTTTTCTCTGTAACATTTATTTTGTTTCACATAAATTTATCTGTTGACTAACATTAAAGTTCTTTAATCTTTAAGTTCTTTTGTACACATATGTATAGAAATGCATAATTTTCTTTCGCAGTTTTAAATAAATACAATATTAAAGTTACGTTAACCATAATTTTTCGCAATTTCTTTTTGAAAAATATAATAATAATTGATACATAACCAAGCTGATAAAAACAGTCCTCGAAAATAAAATTTAACTTTATTGTACGATTAGTATTGACGATATTAAACAGAGACTGTATAACGAAAATGTTTTCAATATGTTAATAAAAATAAAAAGAAAGTTACATAATATCTAAAAATATTAGCACTTAAAACGAAAATTAAACGAACAGTTTAGAACATTACTTACACCTCGACCTAAAGTTTTTAATAACTCTATGAATGGAGTTACGGTACGATGTTCCACTTTTGTCATATTTACTGATTGCTTTTAATTTAATTTAAAATTGATGAATTTTAATATAAATCACTGTGTACAAAATGACCAGTGTCACACTCGACACTACTATATCAGCTGTCAGCTAAATCTCGAAGTTCGATAGTTTAATGTAATGTTGATTATCGATATCGTTATTTTCAATTATCGAGTGCAACAATATGGACATTTTAAATTATGTCTCATATATACGAAAATTAAAAAAATAATTATTTTTTGCATGAAGTTATTAGTAATTCTAAATAATCTTTAAGTTTTAAATTTGCTCCGGTTTGTTAAAAAATGACTCTATTTTAATATTGAAAAGAAATATAGATCGGAGGAGCTTAAATCAGTAATGTTTACTAATTTTTCACTGATAAATATAAAATTTACAAAAATACAGAAAGTTATTTAAAATATTGTCTAGTGTAATATATNGTTATTTAAAATATTGTCTAGTGTAATATATTTCAAAATCATCCGTATCAGTCCACGTATTCTTTATGTTTGTTACAATCTTGATATAAAAATTGATTTGGAAAGGATCGCAGTTGTAATAAATGATATGATAAAATTACACTAGTAATTAATGGTGAATGACGCCATCTCGAGTACAAACTTTAAACTACAGAATTATTTCATATTTTTCCCTTTGCGCAGCGTAACTACGAATAGTTTCTCTACTCATACTGTATTTATGTACGTTAATGGTCATTGATTGTAACGTCGTGTGATACTCCATTGCTTTCACTAAACGGTAAGGTCATCATTTTATCAGCCGACGTGCTCAATATACGATAAGTCACCGTATTTGCATCCGTGATTCAGCAAAACGATAATTACATTTCATAACTAAACGGCAGTTGTTACCGAAGAACTACATTTTACAAGCGACTGTCATTCGTTGTAGTCGAGAAACTTCCAAAGATGGTTAAAGCCGTGTGCGTTCTTCAGGGTGAAGCCAAAGGCACTCTTTATTTTGAACAACCGGTAAATTATTTTTTTGATTATATCGATTTAATATATTACTGTATATTATTATATGTACATTGTCTCATTTTCTCTATTATAATCATTCAATAGGAAAATTCTCCCGCTGTCAAGGTCACCGGTCAGGTAACCGGTTTAAAAAAAGGATTGCACGGTTTCCACATTCATGAATTCGGCGATAACACTAATGGTATGCATTATTGTCAGTATTTTATATTTTCATAATCATATTTCTTATAATTGACATTGCAAATTTTTGTATAATAATTAAGTATAATTTAATTCATAAAAAGATTGTATTGGTGGAAACTTTGATAATATTTGAAACAGATATGGATTTTAAAGGTCAACAGATAATAACAATATAAATATTTTATCTTGTTACATTGATGGCCATTGAAATTTTTGCATAATTAATTAAAAAACAAATAGTGATAATATTTTGTTGTTAAAATTTCCAAATTTTATTAAACATTAACCCATGAGATGCTTCCAATTTATTTGATATAAATTGTTGTTATTTGAATATATAATAAAGATATTTTTATATAAACACACAGAATTTTGAAATTTATAATGTTATTATTTTTGTTTATTTAACAGGTTGTACAAGTGCTGGTCCACATTTTAACCCATTAAAAAAGGATCATGGTGGTCCTGATTCAGATGTACGTCATGTTGGAGATTTGGGAAATGTTGAAGCAGATGCAAGTGGTGTTGCTAATGTTAATATAGATGACAAGGTCATCCAACTTCAAGGAGCACACAGCATAATTGGCAGAACACTTGTAGTGAGTGTTGTGTAATACCTTGTTATAAATTTCTATAATTAATTATGTTGTATGTATATTAGATACAATTCAATTTCTTTCTATTACAGGTTCATGCTGATCCAGATGATCTTGGCAAAGGTGGAGTAGAATTATCAAAAACTACAGGAAATGCTGGTGCTCGTCTTGCTTGTGGTGTTGTTGGAATTGCAAATGCCTAAATATATATTCTAATACAATAACAAAAGCAATACAAATTATTACTAGAAATTACAAAATGATTATTATAATTTGATTATTAGTTTAAATATCATTCCTAATTTCTTGTAATATAAATCTTTTACTTATGTAATCTGTGGTACAATTTCAATAAAGTAAATGTCATAATACACTTGTAAATGTTTTATGTAACAAATTTCAAAAAAATTTAATTTTATTTATTTCATATAACTGTTTCATATTCATATAAATTATCTTATATTTAAAATTAAATGGTAACATAACCAAAAATATATAAATCTAATATCGCTACATAATCTTTATTTTTAATAAATGATATCTTGTAAAAAAAGTTAGTATCAAGTAATATTTATAGAGTTTGAATTATCAGGTGCTTCAGATTATAATATCAACTAAAATAAACAACCTTTTTTTAAACAACACGTAATTACAGATAAATATTATATAATCATAAAATATATAGTCTGTAGTACAGTGTGTGCGGTATTAAAATATTCCAGGAGTCGAAAGAATAAATAAAGAATTTTATTCAGGTTTAGAACAAACCAATCTAAAATTACTTTGCGATAGGTTGGGGAAAAGAAATCCATTTAAACTTATAAAAATAATGGATTTTTTTCCCCAACCTATCGTAAACGAAAAAATAATTTTAAATTGGTTTGTAATAAATAAATAAAGTGGTTAAATTATTTTTACATTTAAATTATATAGGGGATACAGCCTTTTATTTTTTGGAAGAAACGAACTAGTTTGATGTTATTTCCACTAGTCTCCCAATTACAATGTTATGTTGGTAATGCGTTACTTGCGGTAGAACTATATCATCTTTCAGTACGTTTTAAAAGTAAAGCTTTGTTATACCTTGGGTTTAAAATGAATTTCGGACACACTATTTATTCTAACAGGTTTCCATAATAAATTGATACGTATCATGCAAAACAAAGTTGTTACATCTTTATCAAATTTTTATATTATTCTGACGATATTGGCAGGAATTATAAAATAATTACGGGGTTAGAATGAATCAGTACTCAGAAGGATATGATATTTTATAATAATTACTTATCGAATTGTTATAAGTTAAATGAAATGGAGTCAGAAAAATTGTAGTTCCAAATAACAGTTCTGTTATTTTCAAATAAATAAGGTTAATAGATAATATATTATGTAAGTATCTTTAATTGAATATATAAAATAACAGGATTACATATCAAATATAATTAAAATTATTTTTTATTTTACTGTTTACTCTAGCTGAAACAAGTTAAAATGTTTAAACGAATAGAAAGTAACAGGGAGAATGAACATTCTTTACCTGCCAAACGACCAAAGTATGACACAAAGAGAGGAAGTTTTATAAATAATTCTATAAATAATAAAGAGTCAACAAGTAAAAAGTATGGAAAATCAGATGATGTTTGGGGAGATGATTTTGCAGATGCGGATATTGAAGAAATGGATTTTGTAGCAACTCAGGCTTGCTTACAGGTATTGTTTATGTTTATATCTATTTGTTATTTTATACTTATTTAAGTTCTTATATGGATATTTAATTATTTATCATATTTATTTAATTTTCAGGAAGATAATGTTGTAAGTCAACCTAATGTAGACCAAATATCTTCACTTAAACAGAGACATAATAGCACACCATCTACTAGTACAAGTGTTTCTAATTTAAATGGTAATAATTATAAATTATCAAGAGCTTCTACATATACAGTACAACATAGTAATCACAGGAAAGAAATAGAAAACTCAAAAAATATGAGTACTCTACTTTCTGTTAATTATAAAGAATTTGAAGACAAGTTAATAAATAAAAAAGTATATAATTCAACATTTCAGTTAGATGATAATGATATTCCAGGTAATATTGCAGGACACTATATTTTAGAAAATTGGCTTTTTTTTTATCATATTTTCCTATATTATTATATCGTGCAATTTGTAATTTTAGAATTAGGATACACAAAAGAACTGGAAAAGCTAAAACTTGAAAATAAAAGATTGTTAGATGATTTTATAACTAAAGAGGGAGAAGCAGTGTTTTTACGAAATCAATTGCAGCAAACTCAGTTAAGAGCAGATAATGATAGATTGGAAAGAACACGTTTTATTGAAGAACAAGAAAATCGACATAGGTCAGAAATTAATGCCATTTGTAAGGAGAAGGAATATTTGAAAACACAATTTGAATTGCAAGTTAGTGTTTATGAATAGCAAATCTTTTTTATTTTACTTTATATAATAAATTTTAATTTCTGTCTTCTTGTTTCAGACATTTGAAGTAGGAAACTTAATGGAACGTTGTAAATTGTTAGAAAGTGGAAGTGTTAGATTAACAGAACCACATACTATAAATTTAAATGTTCCTATGAATAAAAGTAAATTTAGTTCACTAATGAATCGGTAAATAAATAAAATATATTTTCTTAAATATATGTTTCCT
>NIJG01000029.1:2968232-3002349 GCA_002201625.1 Euglossa dilemma
TTTAGAATATTCGGTAAATGTTTTTTTTCGGTTAAAGTTTTTACTTTATGTCTTTTGTTTCACTTAAAAATTTATTATATTTTTATCCTTTTTATACAGAAAATCCAGAATTAGTAAAACCTGTAACGACTATAATAGACGATAAGAAATTATCGATGGAATTTATTTTACCGGAAATAGCTGTTCTTCAGCGAAAAACGAGCTTCGAACTTGAGGCAGAAAATACTATATCGATAATAAACAAAGTAAATTATTTATTATTATAACTTATATTATTATAAATTGTTTTTAACAAAACGAAAATATTTTAGTTAGTTTCTACTGCGAGGGAATTAATTTTAAATCTAATAATTGTTCTTCAAACAATTTCTCAAGCTATGAAAAACGACGATATTCGAGATATGAACGATATTTACTTTTCTGCCTTATATTCAAATTCTAACTACAATGGGAAATGCGTATGTTCTGCGAATGCATGGCACGAATGCGAACGTGGTGTCGAAACCAGAAGAGTATTCGGCTTGTTGTCATACGTATCTTTGGAATCAACTTACCTCAGCAAGTATATTGCAGGAAAAACACGTTTACTCGTAGAAGGAGACGAATGTTATAAGCGTTACTCATGTCAAATGGTTCGTTATAATACATGGTCGGAAAAAGATGATGAGTTTGAGATGCTCAAGATGCTATTGCATTTCGTTGTTTTAGTTGGATCTACGGTAATGTAGATGAAACATATGTTGATAATTAAAAGCAATAATTGTTTATTAATATTAAACTTTTATTATTTTTAGAGAAGGTCTCATCAATTTAGTGGTCTTTTGTGTGCAATTATGATGGTTGTTTACAATGTACATAAAAAAGTCGATTATTGTTCTAAAGGGTACGCAAGTAATATTTGTACATTCCTAAACGTATATTTTTATTAAAAATTTTGTTTGTTTCAGACTGGAGTATATTTACCAAATATTTAAGGAAATAGTATTCTGTAGACCTTTACCATATTGTTACTCTTTAGTCAGCAGTTTAATGATGATTTTTGTGACGTCTACGACATATTTAAAGAAACTTTGTATTAATTCACGTATGTAATTTATTATACTCATAATGAATATGTATTTTATGTCAGTATATTACGCCAATAACGAAAAATTAATAATTTTCGTAACGAAATTATTATCGTGTTTGTAGAATCAATGGCAGTGAACAACTGGAAGGGTTCTTTACATTTTACCCCAGGTAAATTAATCTTTTTCTCCCAAACAAATTTTACTTCAATAACAAAATCGAAAAATTTTCATTTTAGATGCCTGTCCAATGCAAATATTTTTAGCACAGGTGGAAAATAATCATTTCGATCTACTAGCCGCAATAGACATTACAGATGTATTGTTACAATTTGTACAATATATATTACACACGGATATTATTCCTCTGAGATCTGAAACCTTGAATTCTTGTAATTGTTGCATGAAATTACTAAGGTTCACTATTAAAACACTGTATAAATGTTCCGAGGCTAATCTAGAACTCAGTGGAGATTTCAATGTAAACAATTTTCCTGTACAAAAGACTGATTTTTGCAACTTGAAGAGCATTTGCGCTAAACACTCGTCGTTTAACACAGCGACCAGTGAGATGTGTATACGTGAAATATATCGAGATAAGTTTTCAGACGAGGACACTTGGTCAATTATGAAGAGGAAACAGTCAAAAGTACTGAAAGACGGAATAAGATTCTTGTCTCACTTAGCAATATGTGATCCCGATTTTGTAATTCGATTGTCGGATATCGAAGATTCATTTCATTTATTCATGAAAAATTTAAGCGCCTTCGATAACTTACTTGTTCATGAAAACGAACGTAAGTATGAATGCATTCTATTTTAAAAGCAGTATGATCGCGCTAATTCTGATACTTCCTTTTCATGGATAGCCTTGTTATATCTTTTTTTGTTCTCGAGATACGGGTCATTTTAATTTTGTCTCCATTTATCAGTCCACGAGAATTTTTATATTTCCGTCCAGCTTATTATTCATTTTCCGTCATCGGTAGATTTCAGTTTCTTTAATACCTTTGTAGTATTGTTCCGACTTTATCTAATTTTCTAACAATGGAGTAATTAATTTATTAATTCTAACGAAACCCTTTTTTTTTTACAGAAGAAGCTATGAATCGAATAAAACAAACCTTTGTTTTCGACAAAATACCACAATCTGATACGCAACAATTGGTAACAGGTGTCTCTACAAAGCAGTTAGACATACTGTCAAATTTCGAGAAAATTGTTGTTCAACCATCTTCCACGAAACCCAAAAAGAACGAGAATCATAACAAATTTTTGGTCACGATGAAATCGCTATTTAGTAGTAAATTAGATCTTTCCAATAATTAAAAATCCGAAATTGGTGTCGTATTATAACACCCGTATCGTAAAATCACTTGAATATATAATTACTCGTCAAAAGCCGAAACTTGAATCTCAAGCTGATCGGTTGTTTGTAATTTCTTGTACATATCGCTTTGTAATTGAAAATTTGTTAATAACCATTGTTTTATAATAAACTACTAGGTAACATTTTAACACGAATAACACGAATATTTCAATCGAAACAATTAAGTATTAACAAACATCTGACGTTTATAAACACGTTTTACTCTTAAATAGTTGATCTATTGTAACCATTTGTACATATTTTATAAAATACCCAGAAACGAAATATTTTATACCAAGAATAAAAGATCACGTATCTAAGTTTCGATCTTCTAACATCCCCAAGCAGTCACTTACCATCTCGCCGAACCTGTTCCCGTCCTGGAATCGAAAATTTGCAGGGAATCGCGAAACGCATCAGGGAGACACCCTCTTGCGACAGGGTTGAATCGACGGTATTGACACGAAAGAAAAGGAAGAAAAAAAGAAGAGAGAAAGAAAGAATCCTGGCGCCAGGACGTGATCTAATCGGAGGCGGTCAGTGTTTCTCTCTGATGGAATTTATTTATCTCTGGCGCAAAATGCAATTTGTAGGAACTCTCTTCAAGGCCTGGCAATGTTCGATGTATGATAACGGCCGGAAGCAGATAGAACACTATCAAGGCAGCGAGTCGACGGAAGTTATCCCGCCTTCCATTCGGAGTGGAATAACTCCGAAACGTGGCACCCCTATTCCATTCATAGATACTGAACGATCGGCAGCCGATTTTACTTTTTATTCCCTGTCCAGTGCGCGACGTCTTACCATTCTTTGTCTTCTCGTTCCTCGCTCGTGCCATTCGACATCTTCTCTTCACCTGTGGTGCTCCCCCCGACATGTGCACGGCAGTTTAACCGAGCAAATAACGCGGTTTCCGAACAGCAGAACGAGCACATCTCAGATTCGGTCCTGAAGTTATGAGTACGGCGATCAGCTTCCACGAGGAGCAAACGTTCTCAGGATGAAGATCTCCTCGACCACGCACTTTCTTCTTCTCCTCTTCTTGGCGCAGCACGCTGTTTGCTATATTTCGGCGAAGTGTAAGTGACGTTTCTACCAGGTTTCCCGTTACGATTCGCGTAAAGAAAGAGAGCTGTCTCTTCTTCAATCGGCAACTAAAAGTGTTTCGATCTTTCTATCGCTTAAACGGAAATTCGACCGCGAGAGTATCTTCGGGTGTAAGGAAAGACAGAAATTGCCTTTTTAAAATATTTCATCTCCTCGTTTGATGGTCTGTGAACATTCCACTGGTTTGGTAAACGTTTTATTTCCCATTCTATTCTTCAATTCGATTAATCGACGGTGGTATATCAAATATTTCTCGCGTTAATTCTTCAGCGAGAAATAGCTAGATCCAGTGGAGTGTTACAGTTATTTACGCGAGCGAAGGAACTCGATTACACGTTTTCCATCCGATTTCTACCCACCCCCGATGGCGATTTGAAGAAAAAAGGAGGCTGAAAAGGGGGATTAAAGGAAGGAAGATTAGTTTCCGAGCGTAAGGGAGTACTCTCGTTTTCAGAGTGCAATTTCTGCGCGGAAGAAACGCCGCGAGAGGTTTCCCCGTTGAATTAAAATCCAATTTCGCCCGGCTTATCGATTTCAATCCGCCTTTGTGCAACGTCGAAAATTACGTGTAGCGTTTATCGGGTAGTCATTGTTGCCAGCAAAGGCCAACGTCGAATGTTGAATCATTCGCGTATCGGGGTGGGAAACGAATCAAGGATTCTTCGTATCTCTCGATATCTCGTCCGATGTCCATTTTGCACTGTAACGAGGAAGACGATTCGAATTCCAGGAAGATTCGACGTATTTTTATCTCGCTTTTAATCCTACTTCCGTCCTATCAAACGCTCAACCACGATTCGGTTTCTTCCTTCGTATCTTCTTTCTTCTTTTGTCGTTTCCAAGATGAAAACGGGAGAAGAAACGCGAATTCGAAATTAAAGAGAGAGAGAGAGAGATAGAGGAAATCTAATTTCCGATTTGCTTTTCGACGCTTCTCTCTTTCTCTCTGTTCGCCAATTTTCTCCCATCTCTGTTTGCGATTCTCGCCGAAACTCGATTCGGTCCGGTCATCAACGATCGTTTCTCCTCTCCGGTTATCGTCCTCCTCGCGAAATTCAATTTTACCACGCGAGACAGGCTTCCATGGGCAATCGGAGTAATTTCGTTTTCTGATTCGAAGCCGTAAGCAGATGTCCCGTGGTGAGGCCGATGAACGGGAAGGTCCGAGTGCGAGCAGGAGGAAGAATCATCAGATTCACTTGTCAGGATGGCTTCACCCTCGTAGGTAACAAGTATTCCACTTGTATTCGAGGCCAATGGGATACACCTACGCCCGTATGCGTCAGTAAGCACAGCTTCCTAATCGTATTTGATAAAACTATTAATCTCGGTTGACACTAGAACTACCAAACTGGTCCACACGATTGGTTTCACGATTCTCGTTCTTCCATTTTATGGAAAATGTACAGTCGATTCTGCGGGGAGAATTAAGTTTGCTTCTTAACACTAGGTTTACGGGACCCGTCAATTTGATGGATGTGTTGCTCCGATTATTATAATATTAACATATTTAATTAACTTACAATACGTTTGTTAATATTGCAATTGTTTTCAAATTAAACTCGTCTATTTTCTTTGAAAAGAAAATACGTGGTTTCCTTAATCTGTAAATATGATAACTGTCCTTAGAAATAGGTATACAGAAAACGTCCGTAAACCTAGTGTTAATAGCGGAGAAATTTGATAGAAATTAATCAGTTATTATTACTCGCATAGATATACTATATTTGGATGCGTGTACTTTTACAGATTGGTAGTTCTAGCGAGGAAGAGAAGTCGAGGATGAGTTCGTGTGCTTTTAATTTCATTTGATATCGTAATATCGCTATTTATGGAGGTGTATGAGTTCTGTGTTGCTTCGAGCTTGGTTCTCATTACCTGGAAGGAAATCGTTCTAATTTACCCGGAAGAATATAATTTTCGAATCATTTTGATATTGTTATTAAATACTAGATTGTTTCGCGGATATTGAGATACAAATATTTCCTTTCGTTTCGTGTACTACCTGGCTTCGCATAACTTGGAACTTATGCAACTCGCGATAGTTTAGCAGAAGATATCGAAATATCCAAGACTGGAAGAGTTAAAGTAACGAGGAAGAAAAGATATTCAAGGTTCTTGTATTAAAATAAACTAAATATTAGTTATATATTTATATTTCAATTTGGTCCAGCAGATTTATGATGACGACTGTTTCAGTCGTAATTGTGCAACGACGAGACAAAGGATCGCAATTTTCTCACGAACGAATCTTCCGACTTCTTCGTTTCCAAATACCTATAGGTGTCATTAATGCTTTCATTATTTTCCCTGTCGAAATAGGTACGGAATGTAACGTGCCACCTATGCCAGAGCACGCTGTAATGGCGCCCAAGTACAACGGTGCGATACTCATGTATTTCTGCGAACCTGGATACACTTTAATCGGTCCGTCTGAAATCTTCTGCGATGGAAGACAGTGGAATGGCACAACACCTTACTGTCGTGGTAATATACATTTTTGAATATATGTATTTGTATTACTGGCAGCTTCTTCTACCAAAGACACTCAACAAAATCTACTCCCGCTATACCAGTATCATATAAAAGGGAATACAAGATAATTCTTTTCAAAGCCACCGATGTCTCTACGTTCCCATATAAATTGGAATCGAAGACAAATATAGAAAACGAGAAGGAATGAAAATTGATACGAAGTCCAACGATGAAGTATCCACGTTGAAACGAAATGCGAGAGAATGAAACGAATTAGAAATTGATACGAAATAAGTAAAAGAAAGAATATGAAATTAATGGAGAAAACAGCAGAAGTGGAAAAAGAGGAATCAGAGACTTAGATGTCATTGAAAATAGACATACTAGGAAAAAAATATATACAAAACACGCATAAGAAATGTATAATATATTACTCACCGCTACTCGTTAGTGACCACTGCTCACTGACCATTGACTACTGACCCTTGACCGTTGGCCACCCCTTGACAGCAGCAACCAGGCTCATTGGAGAAGATCCGTCCAGTCCACGGAAAGACCTGTAAAAGAGCTCCTAATCGATCCGGAGATCTATATATACCCGGTGATCGAGCAAAGATCGACGAAAGGTCACGGTCGTTGCCGATTTCGTTAACAATGACGTGTTTCCTATAATAACCTGGAATTTCTTGGTTCTTCCGTCTCTGTCGCAAAATTTACGCTTCAAGCAATTTCTCGTTAACAATTTTAATCACGAGTAATCAGAAAATACGAAAAAACAACGGTACGAATAATTATTACGAGGATAAACATTTGTGAAATGTACAGCAGGATAAAAGAGACGTGTATTTAATCTGAAAAGCAAATGAAAACACGAAGTTTCGGTGTCATGGGATTAGCCGACAGCAGGTTGAATTTTAAAACTACTCTCCTACAATAGAACGCGACAGTTATCACGGTTCTCCCCTGTGGTCTTCAAACCTGTTGAATCGCATCACTTGATCTGTTAACCGGGGAGTTATCTGGCCAGAGGCGCCATCTGTTCAGCTCCCTCATTTTCAACGAATCGTTGTTGAAATCAGTGGCGAATACACTCCAAAAATAACTCGTTTTAAAAAAACATAATTACAAACACCGGTCAATCATAAAACTTAAATACAAAATGTACCAGGTGAAAAACTCTCGTGTCATTTTCCTAGCTTTCAATTCCATCTATTTTTATTCTATTTTTGAATATTCCGTTCGTAGTGTTATTCATTTATTCCTTCCGATTCACTGATTCTTCCAATTTATTGAAACAAATAAAACGTTGATTCAAATATGATAGAGCGATAGTACGCGATCGTTCAGAATAATCTAGGAGAGAAAGGAAGCCAAGAAAAAGTGAGTCAGGTTTTTCAGATACTGGAATACAGAGTGAAAAAATTATTGGGATCGTAAATATATGAAACAGACGAATTTAAAAAACAAGAGGGCAGAAAAAAATTAGTTAAATCTCCGGGAGTATATTCCATTGGGGATTCGTTAGGGAATTGAATCATTCGGGTCCCGCAGAGCCGTTTAAGGGAAATGATATAATTTTATTGTTAATTAGGCACCACTGCGACAGCTCCGACGCAATGTAATTTCGAGAAACCGGATCTCTGCTGGTGGGAGCAGGATCCTCGCCACGATTTCGATTGGCGACGACAGAATTTCGAGACCCCGAGCTTCCACATAGGCACCGGTCCAACTCACGATCACACCCTGGGGCCAGGAAACGACGGTAATATCTTCGCTTTCGCGTGGAATTTTATTCCTCGCCAGCTGAAACCGCGAATTAAACGGTTACGTGACAAATAAAGCCAACGCTTGCCGGAAAAGTGCCAAATCGAAGAATCATCGTCGACCAAAATTCAGAGCTTACGCGTGCCTCTTCGAATTTCCGTTGAATTTTTAACTTGCAATTTAATTAAGCAAATTTTTATTCGAATTTTGAATATCAAATTGCAAACTGAGACCGGGCATACCTTTCCATTACGGTTATTAGCAAGCAGAAATTAATTAACAGAGGCGAAAGCTCTGCATTACTTTTGGGATGTAATTTCATATAATTATACGATTTACCTAATTGTAGAATATAATTTCCTTCATAACCGGAATACAATTTTCAGTATCTCAATCGTTACGTTATTGTTACAAATTTTATTAAAAAATTATCTGTCAACGTCTTGTCCTAAAAACAAGGAATTTTATTGAAAAATGCAATGATTTAAATATTTTACGCGACTGCTGAGAAATTTGCAAACGTTCAACGAAAATATTCAATAAAAATCGAGGAACGGCAGAAAAATAAATTAAAAAATTCTCTCAGCGTTTCGTGCATCTATGTTAACGATATCGAATATTCATTTTTGAAAAGCTGAGGAATTTTCAAACCTGACATACCATTATTCTTTCTTTCAGGTTACTACATGTACATCGAGGCTTCCGGTCGACTGGTGAACGACACAGCCAGACTAATATCACCCATGTATAACGCGACATACACGGATGGCGGTTGTTTCTCGTTCTGGTAATGTAACTCAAAGGCTGGAACACCGGAAATACAAGTCGAATCTGCTTGGAAAAATTCTCGATCGTTTCACCGAGTCCCGATTAAAGACGGAGTCCCGTTTTAAACGAACGTTTCTATTTTCGCAGCGTTCGTGTTTCGAGTATCCTCTTCCTGCTTTCCGTTTTGCGGACAGGAAACGTGTCTGGAAATGAATAAAAATTGCAACCCGGGTGCACCCGAGCGAAAGAGTATTTATAAACGAAAGGTGATGAATAATCACGCGTTATCCGAGGAAAATTACGCGTTTCGACGGGTAATTGCTGCGTTGGCCGGTGTTGCAGGTCGCGTGATTGCTGGATCAGAGGAGAACCGTGTCCTCGATCGTCATTTGAATAAACGATTTCACGTGCTGCAAATAGATAAGCCCGATTGGATACTAGCGAATTATTTCATACGAATTATTTCCAAATTATTCAATTCTCAATGAAAAATTGGCTGAAAATTCTGGGAAAAGATTAATCAGAAATAAACTAAATAGATTTAGATTAGATAGTTTGCCTCGTGTTATCGTCGAGTTCATTCGACGTTGCTTATATTTATTTCGAAATTTCCGATTGGCTAAACCGTTCTTCCACCACGATGTTTAACATCGGAAATAAATTTTCAGGTACCACATGTTCGGCGCAGCGGTGGGTGCTCTGAATGTCTACTTCAAGAAGGAGAACGATCTCGTTCCTAAATTGATGTTCAACGAGGAGGGTGACCAAGGGAACCAATGGCTGCACGGCATTTTCAATCTTCCAAAGTCCGACAAGAATTTCCAGGTAAGACGTAATGGGGCAAAAGGTGAAACGCTGACGAATTTCCTCCTTATCTTTACAAGCTTTCTTATTCGTCTGCAGATCATAATCGAGGGTGTACGAGGCACAAACTACGTGAGCGACATCGCCATTGACGACGTGGCTATCTTGCAGGGCAGCAAGTGTCGGAATGTGAACAAGACGGAGACCGAGGGGGTGACAGAGGGCGACGAAGGTAATTCGTGCAAATGGATCTTGTTTTTAGAGCGAAACAGACTCGAGCGTTCATTGCTCGTCCGTCTTCGGGTTATCTTTTAATTAAAACGCCGAGACAATGGCCGCTGAAACGTGGAAACTCCAGCGCGCCACGTGGTAAGTTTCGGAACTAACGCACAATGGAGTATCAACGCTCGGCTTATTAAGAATGCGGACAGATAAATCGTTTTATACCGCGGACAGAGTTTAATAATTGTTTCTAAACGAACGTCTGATATCGATTTTCGATCATCCGTTTCGAACCTGGCTTTGTCCGCGGTATTTATTGTACTGGCCCCGGTGCGAAGGTTTATCGGAGATCGCTTTTACTTTTAATGTCTAAAAGCACTTTGGCAGTTTTAAAATGCCCGGCACTCTTGTGTCAGAGGTTATAGTACAGACGATTACAATGCTAAACAATTACAACGGTATTCGAACATATTCACACCTTGCACGATATTTTTAAAACTAAATTTTCATATTTTTTTTATTTCTATCGAATTATGATCAAGTTGTAATCGTATTTTATTAAATTTTAATACCAAAGGGTATATTTTTAAAAATATCCATCGAGAATATGTCGAAGATAAGAAGTTTCATGTAGAAGCTTGATCCTTTTCTTGTTCTCTTGAGAAATGTTGCTTTTGTTCGTATACTTGTATTGAATTATCGGAGCAGAAAGATATATCCATGTTTTTATACATTAAAAGTGAAAAGAAAATCAAAGGAGTAAAGGCTGATGGTACTTGTCGAGAGAAAGAAAAATGTTTAACCGATATAGGCACTAAAATCGATACCTTCAATATAAAATGTACTTTCGTATCTCGTCGCAGCAATATAATCGGCTTAATGAGCTTAATGAACTGAGTTTACACTCACAACGACGCAGTTGAGTTACCGTATTGACTGAATGACGCGTGTACATATATAAATGAATGGAATATCTGAAAACACTCGTCGATTCGTGATTCTCACGAAAAATTATATCTTAAGCGTCGATTAAACTGAAAAAAAAGTAAGTCAGTAATGATTTCTTTTCATGTCAGTAATGATCTCTTCCCGTGTCAGTAATCATTTTTTTTCGCGATGAAACATTCTCTCCGACGTTTCAGCTATCGATTTAATAATCCATTTATTGTATAATTCGATGTTACCATTTAATCGCACACTAACAAAACGTAATTAGCAATTTATCTGCATTTGATGAGTCCCTAATAACGTGTTTACTACATTGTCACATTCGGAATTGCATTTCAATTTCGAAATGATTAATTTCGAAGTCCGCGTCGATTAAATATCCTTGATTACGATACTCTCGACCAATATTATAATCCTAAATTTTAAACACTCTTCATTGATATGGATTTTCGGAAAATTTACATTTTATATAGAAAAAGGCAAAGCTTCTCGAAGTATCGAAAATTTAATATTGATACGAATATAGCAATTGCACACATTACATAAGTAAAATTCTACAGCAAAATGTAATCGGGAAAAAATATTAGACAACTGATCAGAGAGAAGTTATTATACGGCGTGGAATTAGGCTATATTTTAGCGATTAATAGTCGGAGAATATTGTAAGAATAAATTCTCTTTCTCTTCCATGGGTATAAGATTTATATCTTCGTTTGAAACGAATGGTTTCTAGATCAAATCGAAGAGGTGAACGCGCAGCAAAGTTGCCGTGGAAGATGTAAAAATAGTGTGACATACAATTTTACAAGTCCGATGCCGCCCACGCAAACCGACATTTGCTTCTGTACCCTCGATTGCAGCGAACACTCCATCTGCTGTCCGGATTATGCGGAATACTGTGTACTAGGTGAGTATAGTAGACCGATGCAACTTGCACAATTTTATTTAAGTCGATTAAAACCTATACGAATAGTAGAAATTTACTAGTAACGTGATCTAGAGACTTTTAATTAATTTTATTTCAGGGCACGTACAAATTAGATAAAATTTCGCTGCAGATTAAAATTTGTCTTACTCTATTATTTTATAAACGCGTTGGTCGAAAATTCCTGACCGAATCACGAATAATTTTTGGAATTGAAATGAACGAGTCATAGAAGTTTTCTTAGAACCGAAAATTTTCCTCTAGCTTTAGCGACTCTTTCAACTTCAGCTGTAAAAATAAAATCAAGGGTTTAACGCGCGTTAGAAACAGTATCTTTGTTTCGTTACATACTTCACCTCCGTAACCTCCGTCTTTCTTCCCACCGCACACGTTATTCCGAACATAGAATTAAACTCGAATGAAAACACGTTTCCCTACTCGTTAGAGTGTGTCTGAAACCGAGGGAATTATTCAATTAACTGCGATCAAAATCCATTCCGAGAAGAACATCGATTGGGAGAAGGTGACTAATTAAAAAGAAACGTTCCCTCGAATCCAAGGAATCGGTCCAGGATCGCAATTAACGCGACCCTCGATGTTTATCCTAATTATCTGGAGCCCTTTAATTCGCAGGGTACACCGAGGAAATGACCGTGACCACCGAGCAGCAAGGGACGACCGCCAATCACGAGGGGCCAGCTACGGTGGTGCCGACCAGAAAGGACTCGGTGACCGAAATGGGCACGGTCAGGACTGGTTTCTCGATGAATCCGAAGGACGATATCGACCCTGTCACGCCGAGGCCGTGGACGACAACAACGGCGAAGCCGACCCCGAGCACGACCAGAAAGAAGGTCGAGAAACCGACCAAGAGTACCAAACGTATCACGACGGCTGTCGCCACTACGAGAACTACTCAGACAAAGGAGACGCCATTTGTTCGGCTGACCAGCGTCACCGCGAGATACGCTCGGGTGGACGAGAAACCTGGTAACGCGAATTCTTGTTCTCGTTTGATTATGAAAGTTTGAACGGCCGTCTGATGGAGGAATGTGCCCCCTTTGTGTCGAGCCTTGGGAATTTCAATGAACTTTCAGGAGTGAGAGGCAGAGAGAGAGAGAAAGAGAGAGAGAGAGAGAGGTGTGGAAGCTAGGGAACCGGAGCCGACAGAGGTGGCGTTTGGAATTTAAATTATGCCTCGGTTGGATTACGCTAGGGTAGTTTTGTTAGGGTAGTTGGCCTTGCGTGTGTTTGGACACGGGGTGGGTATCGTGTGTATACTTCTCGGCTTGTTTGATACTGGTACCACCGAGTCGAAATGACTGGTTATATGTCGTTTATTCCTCGTGCTTGTTGGAACGCGCAGCTGCTTTTCGTGGGATTAGTTTTGATACTGTATCTTTATCGTACTAGTTTAATTATTATTGTCTGCGTATGCTGTATTTCGATACTCATTGCGGATCTGGTTAAGTTATTAACCTTTATAGACCAGTTTATAGAGGTTTGATGAGGTTTCTCAGACGGGAAAAATGGGAAACTATTTTAGTTATTCTTGTTATCTCTGTATATCATATTTGGTCACATGGCAGGTCGATGGTTTTGGTATTGTTAATATTTTTCAATCGGTTTGACGAGGTTCGACTTGGTTTGAGATGGATAAAACGAGGATTTACCTGAATTATCGTTATAATTATTTCTGTATACTACAGTCGAGTACACATTGCAACTCAGTTCTATTTCGAATGGTTTGTCGGTTCTATATGTAGATCAGATATGAAGAAAATGGGGAATTTTAACGAATGATAATACCAATATTTACGTGAGAAATTCCTATTTGAAATCGGAAAATTTTTCGAGTCTCTCCAGGAGATGNGATCAGATATCAAGAAAATGGGGAATTTTAACGAATGATAATACCAATATTTACGCGAGAAAATCCTATTTGAAATCGGAAAATTTTTCGAGTCTCTCCAGGAGATGAGAAACTGTGAGGCTTTATTTTTCGCAGATTTAGACGCGAGAAGGCAAGACCCGAAGCAGGTACATCGTGCCACGACGAATTTCAGCATGCTAGGGATCATCGGCGTGGTGGTGGGTGTAGTGGTCTGGCTGTCGATCTCGTTGATGGTCGTGATCATCATCCTAAGACGAAGGAAAACGTACAAACGTGGAACGAACGGATCAGCTCTTTCAGAGGACAGCGACGTACGATTTCTGACCTCCGACGAGATCCTGGATTTCACGTTAGCCAGACCCAGCGAGAGCGACGAGACGTAAGAAGTATTACGTTTTCTCCTTTTCTTTTTTCATTTAAATAAAAGGAACGAAAACTCGTGGAAAACGGGTCCTTGCGAGGGAAGAGAACAAATTGAAATTTTCCCCTGGAAGTTCCATGACTCGTGACTGCATTTAGGATGGACAGAGAACGCTGTATTTCCGGCGGGTATTTAATTAATCTATTAGTTACCGTGTATTTAATATAAGGAATTAAAAAGTTAATAACGTAATTAATTTACCGCGGAATGTTTTTCATTACTTTAATGTGCCATTACTTTCGAAATGTTAGCCGTGCTTTATTGATTAATTGGTTCTGTAATAATGCAGGTATATCCTACTGGTGTTTCATCCTTTTCCCTTTTCCTGTCTGCTTTTGAAGAGAACGCGTGTAGTATTTAATGGTATCATCAGCCAGTTTCGCAATTTTCAGCCGCGTGATTCGGGATTTAATTTTGTCAGTCAGAAGTTCTTCGTTTTATTCGGAATGTTTGGAGATTATGTACTGGTTTACGTTCCGAATGTTAGAGATTAAGGAATCTCGGTTTATCAATTGACAACTAAATAAATATTACTCCTGTTTCATCGTTATATATTTAGGTACTCTGTGAACCATCCAGTACTTTTAACGTCTCAATCGTTAAGTTAAGTACTTTCTACGTTTAATTATCAGATTCCTGTATATTCAGATATTTCGTATTACTTCAAAAAACCCTCCATAACTTAAAAAAGTCCAACTCACCCCAAACCAATTTCATAAATCCATATCTAATAATTTTAAATTCATGTTAATTTATAACCCATTCATTTTAATTCATATATAATAATTCTAAATATAATTATGCAACCTCATATCTCCCACCTACACCATTTACTCCCATACGCTCGATTATAATTTAAAATATAATTAATACAACCAAACCATCCCACAAACATGGTAAGAATTTTACGATCTGTTCCATCTGTATCATCCAGTTCCATACGCGATATAGTTCGAATAAATCCGCAAAGAAATCGGGGCGTAACAATTTGAAATGTAATTATAGACCGTAACCTCGCATCTATGCCATGGAGACCCAGCGGAAAGCGACGGATAACGCAGCCATCTATTTTTACAAACCCCGTGGTCGCCCTTCGGTGGTTGAACGCGAGCCCCGAATTTAAGCCGGTCGAAGGGGCGGAACGACAGTTCGCTGGACTGTAATTAAGCGTCAGATAACGGAACGACACGCGGGGGTGGCTTGCGCCCGCGAATGCCACCCTTCGACTTACCCGCCTCGGCTTATCTGCTCGCTGTATCGATTCGCGCGAAACGCCGGAGGACTGCACCGGAAACGAAACCGTTTCGACGGTGGACTTACACACCCACGGCCGGAAACCGTGGTCGCCGGTGAGACAGGATGCCCGGGCCTCGTTGCTCTTTTCTCGGTAATTGCTCCGGGAGAGGATCGCGATAACGGGGGTACCCGGGATATCGAAGTCGACTCTCCTGCTTCCAGCCAATTTATTTCTTCCTTCTCCGAAATATCGCTCGTTGTTATTCGACGTTGTTTTCGCTCTTCTCCATTCCGATTTGCTTTGTTATTCTTCGCGATAAAAGCTCTCAGCCTCCTCTCCCGGCGTATTTCTAGTGTTTATTCGCCTTGTTTCTCCAGTTTTTCCGATCTGTTCAGATTTAGTTTTCTCGAGGCTAGTGGGTGTTGAATGACGGCAAAGTGGAGATTAACGTTTTTCGGGTTTGGGTTCCTCTATTTTGTTTTATCTGTCGCTCCATTTTAGCCAGGTATTTTCCTTTCTGCTTTATCTACGTCATGGGCGGAGCTAAGGGTAATTTTGGTAACTCTGGACCAGCGTAAAAGTTGCCATTTTTATCTCGCTTCTCGGATTTCGGTAGATCAGGTTTATGGAAATTTTTGGATCCTTTGTTTCGTTAATGTCGCATAATATTGTACAATGACACGAGAAATGAGAATTAATATTTCTGTTTAGGTAGATTGTTTACCTGTTTCTTTATTTTATCAATATCAGAGTTAAGGATAATTTTAATCGATTAAAATGATACAATATCTAGTCTTTATTCTATTTGTATTTTCTTTTGCTAATATTTCATTAATGTCTTTCAGCTTTTTTAATGGACAGTTTACCTATACTTTGCGAAAATTTGTTCCTCCTGCGCTTTATTTATACCACGATCAGAGTCAAGGGTAATTTCACTGGCAGTAAACTGGCGTCAAACGTCAGTGGGACGAAAATTGCGTTTAAGATGGTTTTTAAATAAATTTCAAGCAAAGGTCGTTAAGAAGTTTCGAGGCGAGGTATGTTAGGCTATCTTGAACTTTCGCGTGGCCGCTTCTATTTCCTATCTTNAGAATCTTTTATAAAATTTCGCGAACTGCGTTCAGGGTTTTTACGTCAGATGCTATTTTCTATTCTATACGACCTTATCGCCTAGAGAACTTTCGCAGAACTTCGTGGATTCAATTTCACTCTTTTCATTTCTTGACAAAAATCTTCGCGTTGTATCTGATAAAGAAAAAGGGAGAAAAATAAGAAATTCCAGATTTTTCCTGCTTTTTACCTGTTTATCCTTCAATCTTTCGCTTTGACTTCTTTCGTAATTAATGTGAAAGATTATTTCCAAGAATTTTCGCTGCAGACTACGGAAATTGCTTTGCTGTATCCCGTGGAGTTACTGACTTTTTCTACTTTTTATACCTTTACCTTTCAACCTTTTATCTCTTTATAATTAATGTGGAAGGTTGCTTCTAAAGATTTTTACTAAATATCGTAAACCGTCACACAGGGATACCAAAATATTTTATTTTTCGTTGGAATGTTTTTGTACGATTATAAATAATTTTTAAATGTTTAATATCTCAACAGACGAGAAAAAATGTGCGTTTATTTCTTATTTAATTCAATGTTGGCTTTAATATGAAGATATTCTTTTTCAGACAATTTTGGACTTACATTCCTGTATTACTTATTACGTCCTTCAACAAATTCATCTCCAATTAACAAAATGTCGAATATATAAAAATCACACATACACGTTATATGTTCTTTATTTTCCCTAATTTCAATGAGTTCATCAGCAAAATCAGCCTCGCTTTACATTAACATCTAAAAATATAAATCCGGTCGTAAAATGAAAAAATAATTATCTCATCTCTGGCCTCTTTCGCCTAACTAACTCGTCCTTGGAGATGTTACACCTACGCAACGTCCCAACCCTACTCGTTGCTCACCGGAAAGAAAGAAGAGAGGAAAATGATGGAAAAAGCGGATAAAAAGCATCAACTGTATTAGATCTGAACTTGTACGCATAATTCCACGGTTAAATTAAATATCGAATTACGAAATTTTTTAATATTTTAAATATATTTTTCGCTTTTAACTTATCTCGTGTTAATCTTGCTAAGAATTTTTACACTTTTCATACCAGCTGTCCGTTGTTCCTCTCTTAATTCACGAGAGCTTATTATTATGTGAACGTTTCTCGTTCTACATATCTTTTACCAGCGTTCAAGACGGCGAAATGGAGCCAGCTCTCTAAGTGAATCTCTGAGTAACGCCGCCATTTACATTCGCGGGCAAGCAAAATTTACATTGTATCCCACCCCGAAGCGTTATCGCTCTCCTCTGCTATCACCGAGTTATACGCTTTCACGAAACAACACCTTTCGTGGAACATTTCAAGGAAGTTCATTTTAACGGGCGACAGTCGCGTGAAAATCCACTTGTAGTAATTTCTAGAGCAATTTTCTTTCTTCAAATATTCCACGCATTTCTTCTCATAATCAGCGAGTCTTTTATTCCTGTCAATCAACCAGTAGTTTTTAATGCGAGTTTAAATACAGATTAATTTCGCTAAGAAATTTTTTAGTTATTGGATAAAATTCTTTACCAAAATTTTGTAAATGTGGATTTATATCGTATCTAATCTTCTCGATTGAATTTAAACAAGTGGAAATTAATTTCGTGAACGTGAATGGTTTAGGTAATTAAAAAAAATTTGGTTTTGATAAACAGGTTCAAAATTGATAGATCTCGATGGTGGAATGTGTATTATTTTGGAGAAATTCTTTGGTAAACACAGATGATCGATTAAAGATCTTAAATCGACGAGAAGAAAATATTTTTCCTAAAATTGATCGTAATAGAACTTGAAAATTGCCTGGATTATGAAAAAAATGTTTAGGAATATGGAAATACCTGTGGTATTAAAAATAACTGTTGCGAAGTATCGTGTTGAGAAATTACAAAAGACTCGCGTATAACGTGGTATTAAAATTCTCTTAAGTGTATTATAATTTTTTGCCAAGAGTTGTGGCAACTTCCAACGAGAACTGTCCGCATTAAAAGAACTGCATCTCCGTGATAAATTTTTATTAAATACACTATAACTTTCTATTAAAGCATCGTTAAATATATCCCGGCACTCGTTAAAAGTTGTTTCTATAAAAAGCATCCCCATTAAAAAACACTTTTCATTCAGCTATCCGCAGCCCTCTCTAATAAATATTGTCGTTAACAACTCAGCTACAACTCTCATTCAATAAAGATTATTATTAGTCCAACTATATACCAACAATATTTAATCTATACTTTAATTCATATAATTCCCAACGCAATTTCCGTATAACGTAAAACGATTACTTTTACGATTATTTTTAACGAAATAACGATTCGCAAACGTAAATCTTCGAAGAGTAAAACAAATCTACGAAACTTTTTAAAAAAAAAAAAGAAGAAAAAAATAAAGAAAAAGAAAGGAGTAACGAAAATTTATCCAAGAGACTCCGCAATTAGCAAAAGCAAAAAGGAAGATAAAAATTAGCTTCCAATACAAATCTCGTTACCATATTCCCAAATTTTCGAAATTTACTCGCGTCGTCATTAGCTGCCTAACTTAAAGAGGAATTACCCAGCTGAAAAGGATCGATAAAAAATAAATAAAATCGTAATGTTCGAAATCACGCGTGGATACGTGAGAAAATTCGTCGATTCGCTATCAATCACAGGGGAAAGTCAAAAATTTAACCGCCCCTGGTTTATCTCGACTTGGCAAGCGAAATCTCACGAGGAATGGCCCGAAGAGGGATGAACGAAATTCCCGAGTCGAAGTTCCAGCCAGTTAGACCGACCGTCTGATCGATAATCGGCTTAAAATAGCGACGTGATATTAAAATTAAAATTTGCACCGGTTCAACCCCTAAATTTAGGGTTGCGTTTCAAGCGGACGGAGGCCCGTGTACTACGAGCATGTCGGCCGATAAACACGCGCTTTTATCGCAGCCACTCTTGTACTTTAATCTTGATCGAGAGCCGGTATTTATTTCCAACGAGCATTCGCCGAAGCGGATCGAGGACGCTTTTAATTTGTAATAAGTTTCGCTTCTGCGAAATCGACGTCGTAAAATGCGACGCGTAACTGCGATTCCAAATTCGACTGTTTTAATTGACTCCCGAATTGTTTATCTTTTTTTCCACTCTTCTTCTTCATTTCTTTCTACGCGTTTTTACGTTTTATACTTGAACTTTTTCACCCGAAAATTTTCTAATTAGAGTCGAGGGTTGCGCATTTTTTTTTTTTTTTGGTACTTGTAGCCATGTGTACGTGTCTTTTAGCTTTCGTTCTTTTTGCAGCTAACGGAAACGATTATTTGAGAAAAATAATTGTAAAAAAATGTAGAATTTTTTAAGTATGTTAGGATATTTGTTTTATTGAGATTGCAATTTTTATTTTTTTTTTGGTATCGATGGAACGAGTCATTGGAGAATTAGGGACTTTTAATTTTTTAGTTTTTTATAGATATTTAATTTTTTTGTAGGTTTACGAAAATTTATTGCGGATGATTTCGATACTTTTATTCTTTGGCTTTTCGTTCTCCTTCTCTTTTATGCGAATCTTTCTTGATCTTTTCTTGTTTGGACGTGGTGTGAATAATATGAACGATGATTATTGTAATCTTGTAATTGGAGTTTAATTGGTGTTTATGGTTCGCTTTAATAATATCGCGTTATTGTTTTGACGCTGATTTTGTGTAATTACCGAGAGTCATAATTACTAGCGCAATTAGAATAACTTATTTACCCTCAATTAGCATTTCCTCGTAATTTTTCATTAACACCATTATTTCTCAATTATATTTCAACCGAAGATAAAAATTCGTAAATAACCAAATCTCGTCGACCGTCAATTTTACTAATTACTATCCTTTGTTACAGTGATCGCAATTGTTTAAATCATTTTCAATTTTTCCGTCGTTTTCTTTCCTCGTGAACGCCTTTCCACGTCGAATGTAAAACGCGTCGGGAAATTGCGAGCTGCCAAAACTTGTTGAAAAGTCGATGATAACCCGAGGAGGTTGGTGTGGTCGGGAAATTGCCAGGCGTTGGAACTTATCAAAAATTCCACGTAGCTGGATCGCGAAATGTCAAAACCTTGCCGGAAACTTCACGTACCGTGAGATTGCGCGACGTTGAAGATTTCCGTATCAGATCCCCGGTGAAAATTCGAAGAGCAAACAATGGTTGGAAGCGGTGATTCAATTGTTTCAACTATATTTAGCCGGAACACTGATTTATAGTTAAGTTTTAGTTAACGTTAGGTAACCTTAGGGTCCTTTCATGACCCAGTGAACAAGGGTGTAACATTTAAAGAACATTCTACGTTACAAAATGTTATTATCAACGCGTAAAATTTATAAAAATAGATTTATAATGATACATTTAATTTATGATTAGTTTATAGTATTTATTTCGAATTTATTTCGTCGATATTAAAGTAAATTTCTATGGATTTAGTAGGATTTAATTCAGACAGTATTTGCTGGAATGTATTTGAAAAAATACCGTGTATATGAATTGTTATCATTCGTGGTGTTATTTGTTACGTGTTACAAAGGATGAAATGAAAACCGAAAAATTACACGGTGAAATTAAGAGAGAAATTGAATAGCCTCGAGGGCGAGTCGGTGCAATTCACTCCATTGTAGAACCATGAATTATGGCAGTAATTATTGAACAATGCGAAATGCAATAACTTTGTTCTACTGAAAATTGGCGCAACGACGATTCAGTTTGATTGAAAATCGAATCAGTTGGTTTAATAGTGAGAATATAACTTAATTACAGCGAGAGTAAAGTATCCAGAAAATTGTTTGCCTTCGTAAAATTACCCTACGTTATTATAATATTATTAATACAAAACAAACAAGTCGTATTTCGATGTTACGTTTCGTATCGTATGAAAATCTTACCCTTTTACATGAAATACATTATACGGTAAAATAGGTTAGGTGAAAGAAGTAACAGCCATTTGACTCAACGCAAACCTTTATTGAAACCTGTAAATTATAACACATAGGCGGAATAAAGACAGAGAATTCGATCGAAATTTCGGTGTTAATCTTACAGTTTAAATCGACGCAAGGTACAACGTGTAATTACTTTGTCAAAACGATCAAAACGATCAGCCGCAATAGTTCAGAAAGCGTCGCACGATACGTCCGTTACTCTCGCCCACATTCGTCGTGGCACATCGTTCGTGTTCGGGTAACATCGTGCGCGTTCGGGTAACATCGTGCACGTCNCGTGTAATTACTTTGTCAAAACGATCAAAACGATCAGCCGCAATAGTTCAGAAAGCGTCGCACGATACGTCCGTTACTCTCGCCCACATTCGTCGTAGCACATCGTTCGTGTTCGGGTAACATCGTGCGCGTTCGGGTAACATCGTGCACGTAAGGCTAACATCGTTACCGCTATCGCGCTCGTCGCGCCGCGCACGCGCATTCGATCGCCCCACGCAGTCGCGTGCTCATCTGCGCACGTTGCTCGCGTTTGTTTTCGTTCACGCTGTTTGTGGACATCGTGCAATCGTCCATGCATCGAAGCGAAAAACCGGCCGCTGTTGGAGCATCCAGAACAGAGTGGTGCTCGTACGCAAGACGGAAAACGATTGTTTCACGTGAATTACGTCGTTCTCTGATCCGTTCGGAAAATATTCAAGTGTATCGAGGTTACGTCGAGAGATACATGCTTAAGACATCGCCGGTACCCTTTACATGTAAACACGCGGCCATCGAATCACGACCTTCTCAGCATTCCGGTGAATACATTCACGAGGTTTTAGAGGTTAGAGGTAGTATACGTTGGTTAGACGATTTGTTGGACGATCGTGAATTCGGTAGGCCCATAATTAAGAGGTATAGGGCACGCGGAATTTCTTTATTGAATGAAATGTCCACGTGTGTCAAGGCCAGTGGCCTTGGAGATGTTTATTATGGGATTTAAACGGTTCGTGTCATGAATAAGGCATAGTAGCATTCCTTCTACGTCTTTCACCTTCTGAAGCGTTTTCTTTCACGTTTAAGCGCATGAATGGTATGAATGTTTAGGTGTATCGATTATTTGGTTCGTGTATAAGCAATTTTTATCAAGGCCAAAGGACGAAAATTATTTTTATTTTAACAATGTCATGTGACGCAAGGTTTACAAGTTTATAGGCCGTACAGTGTAGAGATAAATAGTGAGGAAAGTTTAAATTCAGTGCTCTACGTATACTGGATTGCTTTGTCACGAACTGAACAACTCCCAGTGTAACTCGGGTAAAAGTTACTAGATGCTCGTGGCCGTCACTAGATGTCCTCCAGCTCTTTTCGGATTTGTTTAGACTACGAGAACTACGTCGAATGAGCGTCGAAGGTAGAAGCTGGCAAACTAAATATTCATTTTATTATGTATCAGAGATATGGATTACATGTCGGTATTTATAGTCTAGGTTATTTAATCGTTATGTAACAGCTCTTGTAAATTATCCTGAGTGTATAAACGTTATTCAGCGGTAATTCAGAAACATAGACACGTATTTATGTGATAATAATAGACATTATACTCTCCGGATCGAACATCTGCTTGAAACTTCTGCGACCTTCGCGAATGTGTTTAATATTTCATATATGCTATCATCTAAGATCTTTTAGACGCTTTTAGATTCTCTTTGACGAATTCGATAGACGTCTTTGTAATTGTAATTCAATTCTTAAAATGTCGAATCGACTTCTAAATTTAATACTTTCGCAAAATATATTTTGGGAAATGTGTCACGCATAGGTTAAATGTCGTTTATAGTATAATTAACTTGGAAAAATATTCACGTTAACGTCGTTCTGTATTTCCCTTAAATATTAACGAGATAAATACAGGTAGTGATTGTCTACGAGATGAGCCGGTGGTGCAGGTCAAGCTTTAGAATTTTAACGTCGACCTCCGCGGGCGTTAATTATTTAATGAAGCCACGTGTTCGTGTTTGTTCGAGCCGCGGTACAGCGTCGTTAATTAACCGGCGTTTAACGGTTCATTTCACAGGAAAATATGAAAAGTTACGATAACACTTAATTCATGGCTGGGAAGACGATGGTTTTTAATCACCTGTTGAATGCGTTCGTAAAAGCTCGACAGAGAAACTTGGTGAAATATCTCTCTCCTATCTCTTTCGTTTAAAAGCTAAAACGTAATCCACCCGGCATCCGCAAAAAAAAACTAAAAAAAAAAAATAAAAAGATAAATAAAATGGTAGTAAATGGATATTGAAAAGGACGATCTTTATATATTCAACACGCGTATTGGCATTTTAAATCATTTCAAGTAGTTTTATTTCAATTCTCAAGCCCCAAGAGTCATCCATAAAAAGAGAGAGAAATAAAAAAACACCGTCCCGAATGGAAATCGAAAAAGAACAGTATTTTAAATTATTTTAAACAGTTTCATTTATTAACCATTTCCCTACTGTCAGCTGAATGAAATTCTTAGCCCTCAGAGGCTGCTATAAATATCATCAAGCTAACCTTCTTCGTTATATTTATACCAAGGTACATACATACGAGAATTGATTTGTTTAACAACAGTATCGTTACCTCTGACGATATCAATAAATACCCACGAGACGATTTCGTCATTGGTCAAGCAGAGTTAAAATAAAATTCGCACGGGGTAAAATTTCACTCGTGGACCTCTTCGATTAGAAAATAAAACACCAAGATTCTTCGATACGTGTAAAAAGGAAAAGGAAAGAAAGAAATTCTTCGATACGTGTAAAAAGGAGAAGAAAAAAAATAGGATATCGAAGCGAAAGTTGAGCAAGTGGCGTTAAGTTGGAAAACTTTCATTTTCCCATGGCTTCGCATCGAGTTGCTAGTATCTTGCGGTCGCAAAGGAAACTCCGGCCAACTTCCGGTGAACGCGTTTCCGTGACGTTCTTGACTACTCACCCTTCCACGTGGGATGCAGAAGGGTGAGATTACGCGGTGTGTAACTTGGACTGGATGTCGGACTTTAATTACTGCTCACCGGGTCACGCACTAATTCGTACTAACACGAAGTGATCCCGAGGTGGAATTTGAACGTTGCCATATTTCCAGACGTGGCCGATCGATCCTTTGTCTCGTTCCGAGCCGTTGTCCTCGACGGATCCCATAATTTCAGTTAGACCAGGACGTTACGGTCTAACTCGACACACGGTTCTGCGTCATCGATAAAAATTCAACTTCCCTCGCCTTGACTCACTTTCGTATCATCCTCGACAAATCACGAAGGTAGAACTTCGTACGTTTGCAATAGCTTTGCCACCGTGGCATTGGATCGAACGAGATTTCCCCATTGTTTTCCACGGCGAATCGCGGATAAAGATACTTTCAAAATTCGTTATCGATGGCTTATATTTACCTCTGATAGAATACCAACGAGGTTTTATTTTCGTGAATTGCTCTTTCCAAGGACGAGGACTTTATCGAGGATAGAGCACCGTTGTCTGACTTCGAACCAATTGAAAATCATAAAATAACAATAAATAATCGGCCCCTTTAAATAGCTAGACTAGCCTGCGTTCTATTAAATAAAATAAAAATGACCGAACGGATGAAATACAAATTTCGTAACCTCACAAAGAAATCCGAAAAGAAGAAATAATTGTGGAAAGATCTAGATTCGCATTCGAAAATAAAATCAGGTTCTAAGATTTATCGAATAAAATAATTTTCAAAAACGTCACCCCGAAGAGATGAAATAATTAAGCTGCATCGTTAGTCTCAACCAAGAAAAGCGGGTTTGTTCTATCTAAACGAAGAATTCACTTTTGTTTTAATAACGTAGATCATAAAAATGGCGGACGTCGGTGACTGGCAACAACTGCCCAGTTATCACAGTTGCAATAAACGTTCCAGTTTGTAGTAAGTTGCGAAAAAAAATTAATTCAAAGTGTGAGGAGGATGTAGAAGAGTAAGAAAGCTCGGTCTGGATGAAACAAGCATCGCACATTTATTCGAGAAGCATGAAAAAGAAACAGGCGAGTTCGGTCGAGATTCGGCGGCTTTCTGTCGCGCGAAGAGAAAGAAAGGGGCACCGGCCGAAAAATTGACGCAGAATGCTCTTTTGTGTCTGTGTATACGTGTCTATATGTGTGTATTCGTGTGTGTGTGATCCGCGTGTCTATCGGTGTCCGTGTATATACAGATATATCGTCTAAAAATATATCTTCGAAGCTGGCGACAATAAAAATGCACGTAGCAGCAACGCCTGCATATCTCACGTGTCGTGTACAACAGTTTTCTCCTCTCCTCTCGATTTCGGTTCCATTAAACGAACAACGACAGGACAAGTTTGCCTTCTACAGGGCGTGGAAATTAAAGCTAGTCGTCGTATCAAAAAAGAAGCTGCTTTCGGAACGGGTGTGGCGTTCTCGGTGTGTTGCGAGCGTTTAAGCCTGTTACACCGGGGCCAACAGACGTCGCTGATCATTCCTGTAATTTCGTCAGTCTGTGTTTCTGATAACGTAATTCACCGTGAGCGTGGGATAGCGTGCTCACGCGATGGACGCGTTATATCGCGGACCGGAAACAGAGAGCGCTCTGAAACTAGTCATTTATTCCGACAAACGCTGTAGATTTTAAAGAAACGAGTATAATCTTTATATCGTACAATAGAATTTTTCTATCAAATTTTTCTCTAATCCCGTTACATTTCGTACCTTTTACTTTTTAACGCGACTGGTTTCATCCATCGCCAATGAGAATGGAATTTAATAAATACGAGAGAAAAATCTGAAAGTTGAAAAAGTCATTTAAGAAAAATCGTATTCTTTCTCGATCTACGTGTGTTTTCACGTCTTACATTACTTTGTACTTGATTTTCGAAATTATATCTTGCAGCTGAACGCAGGATTTCACCGATTGGTCGTTTTACCAAGGTAAAATCGCGTGGACGTCGTGTCAGTGGCGTGTAACAGGCTTTATGCGTGTGTCGCGTCTTCGCAGTCGGCGCCTGCCGTCCGCTCGACGCCTCTTTTGTCACCTACGCGATCACTCACTGCCGGTGTCATTTAACATGATTGTTCTGATTGTTCTCCGCGCTCTATCGCTTTGCTACATCGATTTCTTGACGCACCGCGACGCTCAACCGGCCATGTGAATCGCAGTTCTCTCTCGATCGAAGAGCTCTTTAGCAAGTTGACATTACCGAGGGCGAGGGTTAAATGAATATCTCGTTTCAAATGCTTTGCCGAGTCGGATAGATTACGCGAATTATACTGGGTGTCGTTGCAAGAGTTTTTCTGCGCTTCGTCGATCGAAAACGATGAAATTTTTCACCTTCGACCTGGCTTTAACGCTTGCAGTCGAGGTTCGTTGATAATGTTTTCGTCGGATAAATTCAGCGATTCTAAATTTACGAAGATTTAATTTCATTGGAAATCCTCCGAGATCCTCCCGATGTCAGAAATAGAGGGAAATATCGAATTTTATCGAGCTCTTCGTACCATCGAAGCGAAGTTCAATCGGATAAATTGGAACCGAGAGTCTCGGTAAGGCCGGTTGGGCGTTTTACAAGATAACACTTGTTGGAACATCGCACACTGAACAAAGAATTCACATGCGTGCCGCTGAATGGCCCAGAGACATTCAACAGCTGAGCAACAGGAAGTGTTTTCTAAAGTCTGCTCGTCGTTCGGTGAATATTAAAAATATTCTGTTCTGATGAAAAATATGTAGCGTAGATTCTGATATGTTCAGTTCGCTTAGCCCTCCGTGAACCCAGAGTCTCTTGAACGGTCTCGAACAACAGCTATCGAACAAAGTCGAACCTTCGCGAATTCTGTACACCCTTATTCGTGAATCACTGGACATTCGGTTCGTTCGGAATAAGAATAAATGAAATACCGAGGTTAAATCGAAAATCTTCGAAGACTTCCAATCCTTTGCATTCCGCACATTGTTTTATTCGATACAACACCGACATTTTGAACGCAATATTTTCGGGAAAGGTTACAAAAATCTGCGAATTTATTTACACCGATTAATCTTACTCGTTTTTCTATCTTTATCGAGAAAAACAAAATCGAATAACACTCGAATAAAATTCCAATCATAACGCTAGAACCGCTTAAGGGATCGAAATGATTTCTTATTTTCGCCGTTGCTGAAAATACGCAACCGCTCTTCTCGAGCTTAATATTCATCGAGATTAATTACGTATGCTCCTTTATTTTCATCGTACCGCTTCAATCAGTGCCAGAAATGTACATTACGCTTATGTACATTATTTTCTGCATGCAACCACGGATACACCACGTGTAACTACCTAATGTCCACCGATTTACAAACAACAGTGTACCCGAGACGTAACGAAAAAGAAACGAAGGAACATCGAAAGCAATTTCGACCAACTCGCGTCACCGGGTCTTGAAAGGAAACAGCTCGAAGCTCGGAAACGAAGATAATTGCGCGACATTGGGTCCCGGAGGGTTAAGGGTGCAACCCTGTATTCAGATGACTCGATTAAACAAAGTCGTCGACTAAACGTGCTCCTCTTCCTCGGATTACGTGGAACTACGAACGGAAAAGCGTCTACGCGAACGAATCTGGCACTTGACGCGTTGCTATAAACGACAAAATGGCGGCTCGCGGTTCCCCGAAGCCCCCAGGCCGCTTGGGACGGACCCGGGGCCAAGAAGCGAGGTCCGATCACCTTGTCCCGCTCGTTCGAGCGTTAAATGAAACTTTACAATGTACAATCTAGACGCTGTAATACTGAATTGACCTTTTGCAAAAAGGGGACTTTCGCTTGACGTGTGTCGCGAGCCTCTTCCTCTTCCCACCTCTCCTCTTCCTCTTCTTCCTCCTCTTTCCAGGGTTCGTCTTCGTTCCGCGTTCTATATTGCGTTTAGTTGAGCCTCGTCGGTGTCTGCCAATATCTTTCCCTCGTCTCTCTTATCGTCTCGTTACTTCTGCATTTATTTATTTATTTTTTTCTTCCTCCTAGACTTATACCCTTTCACCGATAGCTGGACATATCGTTATTCGCGTATAACCCTATNCTCCTAGACTTATACCCTTTCACCGATAGCTGGACATATCGTTATTCGCGTATAACCCTACGAGATTTTTTCTGCTTTTTACTCTCTTTTTTCTATTTTTTTTTTTGTTTTTTTTTCGTTTTCTCGTTAGTCGTTTAAATCGTTTAAATCCTTACAGTTCTAGGTTCGACGAAACGAAAGTTAGTAATACTCGAACGAGTTCTAGAAGGCTGCACACTCTCTCGGGACCACGTGCGTTTCGCGTTCCTTTTTTCGTAAACAAGCAAACACACGGCAGTACAGCAAACGCAGGTCTCGTTTCCATCGAGACGCTTCGAGCGTCGACAGCCTGATCATTTTTCCTCGCGACGTGGACAGGTTCGTCGAGCGTGCTCGTTAATTTTCCATCGTTTCCTCCGGCGCTCTGCCTCTCCTCCGTTTACCTTGGAACGAGTTCTCGAAGCCGCGATACGTTTTGAGGATTCCGATGAATCGGGGACAAAGTTCTCCTCGTAGAGGTGTAACCTTGTCTCGGCCGGTTCACCGGTGTTTCTACGATCGAAAAATCGCGTTCAAAGGACTCGATTAGGATGGAGAAACGCGTGGTTCCATGGCGGCGAGTGGCCGAGTGGCGCGAGATTCGCCTGTCCACGTGGTTCACGAGCAGAATTTGCAGATTAAGGTAGATATCGCCTGAGACACAGTCAAACATTTACCGCTAAGCTATATAATACGTATTTCTAGGGCGATGAAAGAAACAAGAAGAAGAACAGGGACCGTGAAGGAACGCAACAGGAGAAATCCAGCGGGAGGAAACCAAGAGGGGGGATGATTCAGCCCATTTATGTGCCGCTCAATCGTCGGTTGTCCCAAATTCCTCGAATCCCTTATCATACGTTGTTACGTTTCGATTGGCGTACGTGAGTTTCCGATCTACCGCGTGACTCGAGCATAAATGGCTGAACGATCGATGCACGGGAACCGCGCTGGACGTGTGCGAGCCCATCCCGAACCGGAAGTCGCTGTCCAGGGCGATCGCCGAGCCAACTAAAAGTGGTTCGTTCTCAGTCTTCGAAGTCTGTAGTAGCGTTCGCGTCGTAGGAAAATAAAGTCGTCGAAGGTTCTTGAGTGCACACGGTTCGCGGGAATCGCTCGATTGTAATTTCTTTCTTCGTTTTTCTCTTTTTTTTTTTTTTCTTTTTTTCTCTTTTTTTCTCGTGGTCGCGGCCAAAGAGACCGCGGATGGATCGGTGGCGCTATGGCCGAACAGGAAACGGCTAAACTAGCGCCGCCGCACGAACGTTACTGCTATACGCTCCTTGAAACCTCGGACACCCTTAATTTGTACTTTAACATGAGGATAACCTTGTTGCCATGACGGGCGGCCTCGTGTGACACGTTTTGCGTTAGGCGAAAATCGATTATGGTTCGCAGCTCGAAGTTTATTTCTCTCTTTTTCTATGCTTTCGATTCGATTCTGGGATTTGGTTGACGGCGATCTTTTAAGAGGGGTTTAGACTATTCTTTTAGATTTTCTCCGTTTTTGTACTGCGATTCTACGTTATTGGTATCTTTGGTTCGATTTGAATTGAGATTTTGATTCGTAGGAATTTTTATCCGTTTTTCTTTAATTTGGATCGAGAATCGTGGTCGAGGTTTTCTAACGAGTTTAATTTCAGTGAAAATATATTTTTCTAAAGGTTGTTCGCGTTACAGACGGTTCGTTATTATACTGGAATTGTTTCTGACACGTCTTATTTATTCGTCAAGGAAATCTGGTCAGCGGTAATTTATCTGCCACTCTGATCTAACGCTTTAATCGCATTTCGTTGATCCAAGGATATTCGATCCATCATTACTATTCCATATTAATCTGGTTATTTTCCACAAACCGAAGAACCGTAACATGTAAAAGGAAACTGTCGTGCCGAGAAACGTTATCAGAGAACAGCGAAATTCTGGCTGAAATGACGGACGAAATTCTTTCCACGGAATGACAGATGATTCCGAACGTGGAAATGGGTTGCCGACAGCAAGAAAATTGATCGTTCATTCCCGAATGTAATCCAAGGGAAAGAGAACACGAACGAGGAGAATATCCATAATAAAATCCCCATCTCGAAACCTTTTTACACAAATTTCACCGAGAAACGATATTTAATTACAAATGGGTACTTGTATTTCCAAAAAAAGAAGAGAAATGTCTACAACAAATTTCCGTGTCAAAATTTCTTATAAAAACCAGATCCGCAGATTTCACTGAGAGCCAATATCCGAATAATCCGGGAGAAATCCGCGATAATTCCAAAACGAACGAAAGAATTTCCAAATCCCGGGTGTAAATAATTCAAAAATTTCGAGAGATACTTCCTGGAATTTTTGCAGCCCCGAAAAACTCGGACAAATTCCGAATAGATTTGATCCAGGATAGCAGGAAGAAATATCCAATTCGCGATATTTACAGCCGGAGAAGCGCAGTAAAAATTAATCTCCGATATCGAACCGTGGCTCCGACGAAAGCTGCAGCATTCGGCGGAATAGATGAAAGCCGCGGATACCTCTGGATCCTCTGTATATGGATCATCCATCAACCATCCCAGAGTCTGTTCCGCATGGCCGAGCCGGCCGGAAGCTCGCGTCAATCGCGCGTAGGATCCTCTTCGGCTGGCTATCCACGTTGGCAAACGTCAAAGCCACTTGTCCGTTGAATCGGGCCCGGAACATGGCGTCTGTCGGCCTGCACACCGTGTCATAATCGCGACGAGGAGTTTTGCCGAACGCGCGGAAACGAGGCCGCTTGAAGAATCAATCCGCACCCCTCGGAGAATCGAGCACGGATCCGCCATACTTTCGGCTGAGTGCTGCTCGAGAGACGATTCATCTTTACGTTCCCCTGAGTTTGATTTCAACGTGAACATCTCACTCTCGCGCGTGCTCACTCTCTATTTTTCTATCTCTCACTCACTCGTTCTCGCAGACACGCTAGCTCTTTCTCTCTCTCTCTTTCTCTCTGTATCTCTCATTATGCGTTTACGGTTACACGGGAGAAAGGGAAAACTCTCTGCAAAATAGACGATGCGGGAGAACGGGGAGAATGCGAGCAGGGTGTTCGTCTTCTCGTCAGCACGCGTTCCTTTTGCGAGCGGACTGGCGCCGCGGAGAACGCAAGGGGATGCTCGTCCTCGTCGTTTCCATGGCAGAGGGGAATCTCACACGCGGATGGCGTTCTCGCAGGAACGCGATCCGAGGCTTGCGGAGATGGAATTTCCGTGGAATCGCGGATTCGCCCGGACCAAGTTTTCCTTTCGCCTGATTCGAGAGGGTGACGGCTGAGATGAACGTTTTCGGACAACGTGAAGATTAGCCGGCTCGAGACCGTGTTATTTTTCTTTTTCACAGAGTTCCTCGAGCCGTGAGAAATAGGCTTCGTCGACGCGAAGAACAGAGTGCTCGAGTCTCGCGGAAACTTGTGCTCGAGACTTTTGAAACGACGAATCTTCCGAGTCTAAATATTCGGAGTTGGATCAGATACTGTTTTACCCTCGAACTTTCAAAAGTTCAGGAGACGATATACATTTGACGAATGTTCTTTATACCCAAGAGAATTTTGATTAATCTCACATCCCCGATTTGTTACAAGTCCAAATCCGAATATCAATCTTCACTTTTCTCTTCCAAAAAAAGTAACAAATTTCTTTCTTAATTTTTCTTATTTTTTTTCTTTTTCTTTTCGAGGAAAGGAAAGAAGGTATTGCTTCATCCCTTTTCATCCCTCGGTTGCTAATAAATTCTCATTTTTTCTCTCCCGACAAAATAGCAGTTTTCTTTCATTTAATCACATATATATATTTTCTTTTTTTCTTTCGAGAAAAGAAACGAGAAAATTACTTCATCCACCATCGTCTCACGGTTATCGATAAATCTTCGTTTCTCTCTTCCAAAAAAATAGCAAATTTCTTTCATTTAACATCGTAATATATATATATATATTTTGATTTTGAAGAAAACGAAAGAGAGAGAGTCAATTCATCCCCCTTCATCCCTCTGGTACTGCTCGCAAGAGAAACGTTCGCTAACAACGAAACGAAAACCCTGAATATGTGTACGGGTACAGGAGAGTGTGTGTACACGTACACATACATGGGAATATATCATATACATATTATATATTATATTTATATTTATATATTTATATATATATACATATATATATGTATATATATATAGATGAATGTATAAAGGAGTAAACTCGTCAGACTTATGATTTTATGCATAGGTCAGAGGTTCATCGTCAACAAAGGAATTAGCGTCCTCTTGCCCATCGCAAAATGGCATCTGCCAATACGTCAAGGTGACTTTTCGTCTGGAACAGAGACAGAAAATAGCGTTTGCTCGTTGATAGCCTGGTTCGGCGTGAAAGCAGGGTGTTTCGTTTAAACTTGTTCGTACACGAGCTGACAAATGTTGACGTGTATATCGTACGATTATGGTAAATGTTAATGCCACGAAAACACTCTTCCAAATGTCGCGTTACACCTACACGTCCATTAATTCGAGAGAAAATGAAAACCTTCGATTTGGAATTTTCTAAAATTATTTTCAACCGGATGATTCGATTCGCGATACTTCAACTTTAACCCCTTAACGACCGTACTCTTACCAACGCAGTTTCGCATTTTCGTTAGAAATTTTTTATTCGTGTTAACACGGTTTTATCTTCTTCGTTGAATTTATGAATTAATAAAAATTGTGCGTTTGTATTCTCTGAAATATTCGGGTCCTTTCTTGCAGTTTTAATCGCGGCAGGTTTTGCAGTTTTGATTGCGACACACGTTCGGGTGTTGGAATTATTTATTAAATTGTAGATATATATGGCGAGAATTTTTTACTGATTTTCGTCGAATAATTCGGTCCTTAAGGGGTTAAAATTGATTTTTTAGGTTGGATGACAGCGGGGTGAGAAGCGGTTGGAAATAATTTTTCATTTCGATGATAGTTGTAGGGTGTTATACGTGGATAGCTCCATGGCGATGCAAGGGTGGAATAAAATGGCGAGTGACAAGCATAGGAAATGAGGCACACAGAATATACATGCATGATATGTAAGTTTCAAGTCAGACGGAGTTGTATAAGGTTAAGATGGGAGTATGGAACCCTCTCTGGTCGCGATGTATGTGTATGTGCATGCGAATCGTAAGTATAATGCAACCATGTTTTCGCAGTATCTGCGTATCTCCTGCATAAAAAGATTTTGAGGTATGTAAAATAGAAATGAGATTGAAAGAAATACGTGTATTAGGTTTTCGTTCCAAGCATCGACATAAAATTTTTGTGTAGGAACATTGCGTAAGGGAGAGGAAGAAAATCAATTTTACCTTCAATTTTCCCTACTTTCTATCGTTTTCAAAGAATATACTCGAAGCTTAACGTATTAAATAAACGTAACAAAATTTTTGGAGACACGAATACTATCTGTATTCGGATTTGAATACAAACAAATATAAAGAAATACATTTTCAGCCATAAAGAATAATTCTTTCTACTATTACCTAACATATCCAAGGCTTATAAAAAATTGTTTCAAAGATCTGACATGCACAAGAAAAACATAAGAAAATCTTTGAGAAATTCCGCGTATATCATTTTCACTTCGAGGAGGCTCGAAGTGTTCCCTTTAAATTTTTCCCAAACCACTAGGCCTCGTATTCAAACCTTAATACGTAAAACAAATATAAAAGAATCCTCCAAGACATCTGCTTCGCATTCGCAACCCCAAAGGACGAACAACGTTTCGAGGGAGGAAACATCGAGCTCCATCAAACCACCCTCTAAAAGCATCCTGAACCGTCCCGGTACACCTCTACATCCCGTTCGATATTCCGATCAGCCCTTCATCCCCATCGATCATCGCATCCCCTAGTTGGTCACAAAAAGCAACGAAAAGTAATTCAAAAAAAGGGGAAAAAATTCGTTAATTCACTTGGTCGAGATATTAGAAACAAAAGGAAACAAAATTTGTCAAATCTGTTGCTCGAAAGGAC
>NIJG01000029.1:3002623-3028288 GCA_002201625.1 Euglossa dilemma
TATCGGTCGGTGAAAGGTTCAAAAATTAAAAGGAAAATATTTCTCATCGATCGGTCGAAGGTTCAAAAATAAAAGAAAAGATTCGTTGCATCGATTGGTCCAAGGACTAAAAATTAAAAAAAGAATTCGTTACATCGATCGATCGAAGGACCAAAAATAAAAAAGGTATAGTTCGTTGAGTCAGTGGAGCGAAGGTTCGAGAAAAGAAAAAAAAAAAGGTAAAAATTGGTTAAGTCAGTTGTCGGAACTTTCCCTTGGAAATCGGCGCGTCCTCGCGAGCCGGTGTTCGGGGCTGATCGAGTTCCAGCGTGGCGCTACCCCCGGACAATCTAATTCGCCGAGGAGTTCGAGGCGGCCGGGAGTTTAATCAGATCCGGGGGTCGCCCACGCTGATCAGGCCAATTCCGTTTCGACAACACGACCTGTTCCGCTCTTCTTCCCTGGCTGCGTTCCCTCTCGACGGGAAACGGGGAGACCAGAGCTGCGGTGGCGGCGGCGCGGCTCGACCAGCCGGAAGGAAAAGAAGCGAATATCGATTTCAAAGAGGCGGCGAGACCGGGCCGGAATCAGCCGGAGAGAAAGGTCAACCGTTCGCCGGATGTGAGGAATGATAAATCCGCGAGAGGGCGAAACGTTGCTCAGATTTCCCTCCGGTCCGTTCTTTTTCCACCTGTTTTTCCCTCTTTTTTCTCTCCTTTCTCTTCTATTTGTTACCAGGAAACCCGGTATGTTTCTCGTGCCACTGTTTCTATTGGAAAGTGGTGTGCAAACGGATGTTCAGCAGAGGTAGGTAGACAACGGAGTCGTTGGTAGAGAAACGTAAGTTTTACTTAAACGTAAAAGTGCAGATTTTTATAAAAATTGCGACTGTAAGAAGGTAAGATTTCTTTCGTTTATGGATAGCTCAGAATTTTTTTTCTGCGTATATCTTTATATTTTTCTTTTTCTTTTTTTTTTTTATCGGGAATAAAATGGTGTAACAGGTGCATTAGGTAGAAAAGGGGAAATCAGAAACTGTCGAGATACAATGGAAAATTAAGGCTCTTTTTTGGAAACGCACATTTTCTATGTTTTTCCTTTGGCAAAGTGATGTCGGAGTATTAATCTCAGCTGAAAGAGATGTAATCGTAATGTAAAGGAAACGTGGATAACAAGTTGAAGTTGAAGATTATTCGGAAACATATTTTTTCCATACGGTATTTTCCTTTGAGAATTGCTACGGAAACAATATGGAAATTGAGAAAGTGCATAATAACTGAAGGAGACGAAGTCAGGATGTAAAGATAACAGGAACACGAACACAACTTATATATAAACGTGATGATGATGGAAGGGAAAAGTATAGTAAATTTACGAAGAATCGCCGGGTCCTTTCGGAAAATATTTGTTTAAAATTACATCTCCTTTCAGAAATTGCTGTGAAAACGACATGGGAAGTGGGAAAGCGTATAATAGCACAAGGAGACCGTGTCAGGATGTAAAAATAGCAGGAGTGTCAAGGTACAGGTAAATATCATGGTCGCAGGAAGATGAGGTTTAGCAATTTTATGGAAAGTCCTAGACTTTGAGGTTCAATGGGAGAAATAAAACGAGATGGATTAAAGATGGACGCGGTGGTGGCCAGGTTTGTATGCAGGACTCTTCGATTGTCACTGGGGACCACAGCGAACCGTCTCACGCTGAAATTTACGTCAACTCGATCTTCGAGGAGCTTGAACACGTAAACTTCGATGTCTGACCGATTTTATGACTATGTGAATTCCAGTTATTGACTATACTTCAGTTCCAATTCCGTTCGATGTCACGTAAGTTAGGCGAAAAGTCTCAGCAGGCTCCATTCGAACCTTAGACTAGTGCTGGTCAAACTTTTCTCTCCAGTACACCCTGCGTCCCCCACTCCTGTATATCGTTTCCCGTTTGAAACCAACATTGATGAAGTTTGAAAATTTTTAACTCGGATAGAAACCGAGAAAGAATTCTAATTTCAACATTTCTTTCTCCGAAAATAAAAAAAGTTTCCAGAAAAATTTGAGAAAGAAATGAAATAAGATACTCTATTTCTAAATTAAAAAATTTAAATTAAATTTCATAATTAACGTTAAAAATTTACGAATTTTATTTCTTATAAAGGCGATAAATTCTTCGAAATTTCGTTAACTGATCACGAATTTATAGATTAAATGCCGCTTCCATGTAGTTACTACACATTGGTTCGGCATATGAACACTTGAGGGCGGTAGTGATTTACGGAAACGTTGGAACGAGCACGGAATATTGTTGGAAAACGAATTAGTAGATAGAAACGAGATTTTTCTGACAGGGTGGTCAGCAGTTTTAATTCTATCGCGTTGGAGATACGTGCGTAGGATGCGTGGAAGCATGATTGTTACTGTGTTTATGTAATTAACGTGTAGTTTAACTCTGTTCCTCGGGTACTGTTTGCACGTACCGGTTACGTCACGCCCGTTGTTAATTAACCGTGTTCGCGGGGAATCGTTCTGTCGGTTTGCGTGAAATCGAACGTCACATTTACGCGAGTATGCGATACCATCGTTATTTGTCCTCTCGTGGCATGGGTGCAGTCGATGTTCGTGTGATATTTATAATTCCAAGACAGTTGAAGTTAACGATGAAATTACAGAGAAGCCTGGACGAAAGAATATTTTTAAACGTCTCAAATATTTATATACTTTTATTTCTGGCTACGGTAAATATTCGTGTTAAAGGTTTTAAAAATATATTTTAATTAAACACGAAGCCCGCGAAATTGTATAATATAAAAATGTAAGCAATTGACGGGTTAATCAACATGTTTACCGCCGCGATAATCATCGGTGATGGATGTGTTAAGGTCGTGCAATATTGTAATTATTTACGTAAACAAGATTGCGATTATGTTTAATAATAACAGAGCGCGATAATAATAAAGTGCGAAATACATCGCGTTTATACTTTCCGCTGTTTTGGCACCGTAAACTCACTCGCGTATATCATTGTCGTACCCGAGTGAAATTCAATTTGCGAAAACGCGAATGAAGAGTCAGCTGAAATACGAGCCGAAAGCGAGCGAGGAGGAACTGAATTACGCGGTGAAAACTTTATTTCTGTACACGTTCGAATACTTCCGTAGCCCTTAAAAATGTTTACTTCTTGAAAATGTCTCGAAAAATAACTCATCGGGTTCTTCTCAGATCCACTTTAATTACGACTCGAGTCTTCGACATTCTTCGTTAACACGTAAATTAGAAATCTCTCCTGTCTCGAAGTAACTTATTTAAAAAATTCTTGATCACGTTAAGGAGATATACTTGTTACAGAAATCTCGTTCCCGTCGTAATTTTACATTTACATTTTCTGTATTAAATAATTAGAATACAATAGCTATAGTATCAATGGAGTGGGGGTAGCAGAATTCCAAATTATTAATAGTAATTCAAATTAAAAAAAGAAAAAGAAAGATTTATATTATATTAGAGTGCAATATCTATGGTATCAATGAAAGAATGATAGGATGAGGGAATCAGAATTCCAAATTATCACGACAAATTAAGAAAAAATAGTAAAAATTAGAATCCTTCTTCTAAGTATTCGCAAAAAAAAAAGGAATCTCAGAAGATTCTCAGGTCAGTTTCCAATCCAAATCTCTCCGTAACTTCATCCTCGATACTCAACGTTATCTCGAGAACGTTCGTCAGGGGAACACACGTGTTTCTTGTATTCCAAGCGTTCGAATACTTTCATGTGCCGTCCTTTGTGAGCTCGTTCCACTTTTCGAGCGGTTCGTTCGTGAAACTTATCTCTTCCGGCGCGTGCAAACCGCCGCTCTAATCTCCCTCTTTCATCCACCCGTTTCCCTCTGTCCGCTAACCACCGCGGGCAATTCTCGTGGAAATCAGGAGCAATTGTTTTTTCACCCCCCGCGGCCCCCGGCCGTTCCTACCTCCCGGGCCCGTTGTTTTTCCCCCCGACGACGAGGCCGCCGGGAAACGCCTTTGTCGGCGCGGAGAATTAAGGAGACGAAGGCTTTTTAGAGATTTACGCGCTCGCCAGACGGTGTAAATCGAGCCTCGCAGTTCGCGAGATTAGTTCGCCGCGGCTTTCGAGTGTTTGCGCGCGCATTACAGGATGAGCCGACAGCCGCGAGAGGGCTGCAGCGGGACAATCGCGCGAGAAATTAGCGAAACGTCTAGGTTCCTCGTTCTTCAGGGTTGCGATACTCGAGAAATTGTACAGGGGAAATTTTGGTATAGATTTGAATGAAAAAAAGATTCAGGTGAATCGAAGATTAATTGGGGTTGCGATACTCGAGAAATTAGCGAAACGTCAAAGTTCTTCATTGTTCAGGGTTGCGATACTCGAGAAATAGCTAAACGTCTAAGTTCTTCATTGTTCAGGGTTGCGATACTCGAGAAATAGCGAAACGTCTAAGTTTTTCGTTCTACAGGATTGCGATACTCGAGAAATAGCGAAACGTCTATGTTTTTCGTTCTACAGGGTTGCGATACACGAGAAATTAGCGAAACGTCTTCTAGGTTCCTCGTTGTTCAGGGTTACGATACTCGAAAAATCGTACAGGAGAAATTTTTTGGTACAGATTCGGGTGGAAAAAAGGTTCAAGCGAGTCGGAGATTAATTGGTCGATTAGCAGCTTGAAATTATTTATATCACACCTGTAGAGATAGATTTGTATTGGTGGTTTTGTTAACCCCTTGAAATACAATGACGTCTCGGAGACGTCGATCCATTTCGTGTCACTATAGATATTCACGAATTTTGTAGACGTTCTTTCTTTGACATTAAGTATCTTACCGATTAAACGTTCTATAGCGATGCAAATTTCAAAGTAAAATATAATTGTTCGGTAATTAAATTTGAATTAAATATTTAATTTCCGGGCGCGTCAGATTCCATTTTATTTGTATGTCAAGGGGTTAATTAAATAAGTTAACGATACAAATGTATGGGAGACGACAAGGATCCGAATTACACCTTGCTCTAAACTACAACTCTAAAACTAGATCAACGCTAACAACACTAACGACACTGACTAACTCTAACTCGACTCTAATTGTTGGTGTTTGGTATTGGAAGTTATGTGACCGACTGTCATAATGGCTATTTGAAATCGGAAAGCATTTGATTGAAAATTTTGTAAGAGAAAGTCCATGAGTGAGGAATATGTTTAAGGATTATGATAGTACAAAATGCAACAGAATATTGGCAATTATTTAATACAAACGAAGCCGGTTAAGAAAAATCGAAGGACACGGGTAAAAAAAGATTCTGTGTAGAATTGACGACTGTGTTATTTATGGATTTTCCTTGAAATAATAATACGTATTAATATAACTTTCTGGTCGCATGCGAAAAATTATTTTAATCGACAATGCTCCTACACGTTCCATTTCAATCGTCAATTGCAGGAAATGAGAGAACCGTGCTACGATATTTTCAGTGACGTGCAAAGTATGACAAAACGGGGATGCAAAGGTGACACAGAAGTTATTTGTTCTTCCGAATTCGATCCGTTTTGATTATTAATCGTGAAAGGTAGGAGGATGGAGTGTCGCATGATAATTGCAAGACACCATAGGGCAGTGATTCTCAACCGTAATTAAATGGTACACCAAACTGAATCAAATTCTGTGAAATTTAAGTATTATGCATAGGCTATGATTAATATACCATAGCTTATAAAGATGGAACGTGAAAAAATTTGCGAATCACTGCCATAGGGTGTTTCTAATGTTACTTGTTAGTACTACACTGATACGAAATATCAAATGGAGACTTACAGTTTTGTAAAACATGCAAGCTTGCCTATCTTCGTCTGCGCCCTCGGGGCAGTCTATGAAACCGTCACACAGGACGTGATCGTCGATGCAATGGTATCTACCCGTTGCGTCTGGTATGGGACACGCAAACCTTTCCATCCCGTCATCCGAGTTTGGACAGTCTGCAAAAGGAAAATGAAAAAATTACAACCACGGTTTGATTCGAACTATGCGAATTATAGTTACTAACTACGAGACATTTCCTAATCTTTTCAAATTATTACACTGCAATTCTCACTTGTTAAGTCACTTGGTAACCTTTTATTAACGTTCTTATGAATTTCCTATTTTAATATTTACTCCCATTTTTAAGTTTTTCTACCGATATTTTCGTGACCTAAGATTTTGATAATTTTACCTTCTTCTTTGTTTTTTATTTCTCTGATAGAGTATTCTTCAGTTGTCTTTAACCCATTCGCTGTCAGGAAAATCTAGAGCGTTTTGCTTTAAGCGTGAAGATTTTATTTTAAAGGAATTTCAAAGAAGCTAATAATATTTCGTTTCAGATATCGCGCTAAAATGACATTCACTTTTTCTAATAATTCCTAACTCAAACGGATATAAACTTATTCCGTGACAAATCGCAACCCACTACGAGATATTTCATAGTTGGCAGTGAACAGTGTAATAATTTGATAATCCTTTATTAACACTTCACATTTAAATCTAGAAATTCACTCTGCCTCATTCTTTGCATTTTAAAAATCGGATTCTCCAATTTCGACATTTTCTTACGCGGTTATCCCGCGATTCTCCTATTTCTCCCTGTCGTCAGCTTCACGCGTCACCATTTCGTAATTTTTACGTCTGCACCTGTCTCAGTACCTCGTTATCCTTTAATATCACCGATTTTCCCTCTCCCTCCCACGGACTTCGTCATTTCCCCGCTATTTTCTCTCCCCTCTATTTCATCCCCGTGTTTTCTCACTTATTTCCATCGCGACCCTATTTTCGTCGTTCGCGCCGGTCTCGATGGCTAGGCGTTTCCATTAATTCGCCACTATTTCCGTCGCGCTACGTATAATTTTTCTATCACATTGTTCGCGACATCGATCGCGTACTATTTTTATGCAAAATTGACGCGATTCGCCCTCAAGGTTCACTGTTCGTACGCGCGAAATTTCCCGCCAAAACTCAGGCTAGATTCGCGTTTGATTTGGATTACGGTCTAAGTCAGATTTTGATTAGATTTTCGAAGGAATTACGAGACACTTACGAAATTCTACAATATAAGGGAAACGTTATCTCCTTAGAAATTTCCTGCCAATATTTGAATTGGGTTTCTATCACGTTTGAATTAGATTCAAGTTAGATTTAGATTATATTTTCCCCAGATTTCCGAGGATTTTTAAAAGCACAGTGAGATTTTATAATATAGGAAAAACATCGTCTCCTTAGAAATTTTCCGTCAATATTTGAATGAAGTTTCTATCACGTTTGAATTAAATTCAAGTTAGATTTAGATTATATTTTCCCCAGATTTCCGAGGATTTTTAAAAGCACAGTGAGATTTTATAATATAAGAAAAACATCGTCTCCTTAGAAATTTTCCGTCAATATTTGAATGAAGTTTCTATTATGTTCGAATTAGAATTAAGTTAGTCTTGCATTATATTTTGATCAGGTTCCATTTTGAAAACCATAGCGAGGCTCTATAATACAGGGAAAACACTGCGAACCTAGTTTTCCGTTCTATCGATTCGGCGAGCCCCGTTGTCTCGTTTTTTTCTCTCTGGAAATGGTCTCGATAAATTCGTCGAACGTTATTTGAATTCGATTCGAATTCGGCTTTTGTGGCAATTGTATCTGGTATCCAGGCTCCCGTTTGAAAACCTTTTCGACGGGAAATATGATTACCGATGGATACAGCGGAATTTTCAAGTTTTTCTAGCGACTATCGCTCGAACACCGTGAAATTGCCTGATACGTCTGGGATAAAGCAGCGTTTCATCGAAAGTGAATTTTTCACGCGTATTTACCGCACTTTGATTCGCTTTATCGGCTTTTGTATTTCGTTAGATTTGCTTTCCTTCGCTGGTTTCAGAGGATGTCAGCTTCGTCGTATAAGAAACTCCTTACACGCGGTATCCGCTCGATTTTTCCCTTTACCCATAGGCATCATCAACTTATTTGCCCGAGATCGATTAGGGTGGAACAACCTTGAATGTGACATCATCTTCGAAACCTCGAGGCTCGAGCCAGCAAAAACACGGGCTAGAAAAATACCCTTGGTTCATTAGTTTAAAAAATTCCATTAGCGTTGTGTTTCAACGACGGGTTCGTTATTAATGAACGGGGAGGAATCGCGGCGAAGAATTTAATCATCTTCTTCCGTTCTCAACCTTGCTTCGTGATTTTCATCGTTTTCACATATTAGGTCATCCCTTAAGTTCGTGCTGGTTTTTACTCTTCTGATTAAAATTACACGTGTCGAATAAACCTTTGAATATTAAGAAAAAATGTAGCCGCCCTTTTGTTCTACAACTTTCTCCTATTTCGATGGCAAAGACGTAATCCCATCGATATCGTTTGTAAAATGCGACGAAAAATGTAAATGTAAACCTAATATTAAACTATATTCCTTTTTCTTCCTTCATTCTCTTCGGTGTTTCACCATTCCAAAATTCGGAAAATACTGCGAAACTGAGCGATAAGAATATCATCGAGGCACATGAAATTTAAAAGATTAAAGATTTTAGAAATTTCTACCAATATTACCGTAACCCACATATTCTCGAATTTAAATTTCACGTTCGTTTAAATTCCACTCACGCAGTCGAAAATTTTGTTAACTCCATAGCGAGATATAATACAATTAAAACGAGACGAAACTCGACAGTCTGAACGTGAAGGAAAAGTCTCTTTCGTTCCTTTTTAATTTTATGTCGCTTCCTGTTCGATCGTGAAATTCGATTTACCATCGTTAATGTAATCCGGTATTGACGAGACGGAGAGGGTGAAAGGCACGGTGAGATTGAAAGAGAATTAAAGATGGCGGAAGAAGAAAGGATTCATTAGTCTCTGGAGGGTCGAGGACGTTTTCCGGGTCAAGCAGGTGGTGATTTCTCTTTTTTATTTAAATCGTTGTACCGTCGGGGGCGAAGATCTACTCGGAGCCAAAAGGGGCGAGGATAATGCACTCGAAGAGCGATTAAAACTGTAATCCGGAGTTCCTCATCGTTTGCGAACGATGGATCGAGCGATGGTTTAGGTTGGGTTTGGGATTTCGCGGCAGTGGGAAGGGCAATGGAGCGAAGGGAACGCAACAGCTGCGCGCCATGTTGCTTCCACGGATATTTCTTCCGTTCCGGTCCTTCCAACGTTTTTCTTTTGTGAAGAATGCGTATGTTCTGTGAATGTGATAAGGTCGAAAGGTTCCTGTGTCTTTTCTTCCATTCAACGAGGTTTAACTTTTTCTTTGGAAATAATTTGGCGATTTCTTGCGAACCAGGGATTATAAACACGCGTGATTAATTTTTTATTTTAAATACACAGTTAATTTCGTGTTTAATTTTTATTTTTATCGTATACTTGTAACTAGATAGCGAACGTTCTGTATAAACGCGTATTTTTGCAGAGGGTGGATTAAATTATGGGACGTTCCTGGAATGTAGCATTTATTTTGCACATTTTGCCCGGTGCAAATTTCCGACATAAATGCATAATTTAAGTCAATTGGATAAAACGTTGCCTTTATAAATTCGCAAATGGCAAATATAAGATTAACAAATGTTTAATCGTTCTAGATACACGTTTCGTTTTTGACGATATATAGGTCGCACATGAATTTCAAACTGTATTACAAGGGAACAAGTAACTTTAATGCAGTATCTAAAAATTAATGACATTTTAAAAGTTGTAAATGTCAGAGAGCTACGGGAAATTTGAGCACAGTATTATTGCAAATTTAATCGTTATGTGATACTGAAAATTTGTATATTTAGCAAAAAAGAAAAAAAAGAGAACTACTGTAACATACCGTAGTTCAAATTACAAGTAACTTCCATTGGTTCCTTTTATTTTCTATTCTTTATTTTACGTTACAAAATAAAGATTAAATAATTTCACTGAAATTCACACATTCGAGTGTTTCGTGTAAATGGATCGTTGCAGCAGCTTTTTACCAATCAGTTTTGCGAAATTTCCGTGGGGAATTTGTCGTTCTGCATTATTTATAAATGAAAATTTCTTCGAAATGGAGTGATGATTTATGAAGGACGAGAACGCATATTCCATATCTCACGTTCGTTTGTTTATCACTTGCGTGTCATCACAGAATAATAATTATCTCGTTCCATAAATTGTAAACATTTCCATCGTCGAACAATATTTTCATCGCCACGGAACAGAAATTTTCTTATTAAACAAAGCATCATTTAATTAAAAGCGCATGTATCACACGACAAACGGTATGGTTCATCACACTTTTATTCAAGCGAAAGAAAAATATCCTCTTATCCCGAAGAGGAAATAAATCCGAATAATTATACCGGTAATTGTGCAAATTTAAACCGAAAATAAAAAAAGAAAATAAATTTTTGGCTCGTTTTGTCTCATATCTGTTTACTTTAAATCAAGGTAAAGCTATTTTTTCAAACTATCAGTTAAGTTTGATTAAGTTTGCATTCACGCGAGAAAAGATTTCCCAATTTGTCTAAATACAAAATTTTCAATGCTCCAAGACAAAACATAAACAACTAACGCCACTTTCGTGCGATCATCGACGCAATTATTGAATAAAAAAAATTACAGAATTTCAATGTCCCCGACAAATGGAAATTTCCCTTTAAAGAGAATTTGCAACTTCCCCGCTGTTGCTCACGATAATTGCATTTTAACACCGTTATGGAACAACCAATAAAAGTCAACGACGGAATCGCTGTTATCGAGCGGAAAAAACAAAGGGAAAAAGGGAAGAATGTAAAAAAAAGTCAATAAAAAAAAAGAACGACGGAAAAGTGAGAAACAAGGTCCTCAAACTTTCCACGATGGTGTTCCGTGAATCACGCGTGTACATACACGCAAGGACGAGATATACAGGGTGTCCGTTTAAAAATTTCACAGCTAAATCGTATTTCAAAAACCACACATTTTCCGGAAAAGTGTATACCTCTTCTTCATCGAGTCATTTCAAGATTATTCAACCATATATCATACAAATCTTTACAAATCTCTAATTGTAAAAGTATCTGATAGCATAAATCGTCAAATTTGTTTGTTCTTACATAACGAAAAAAAGGAGAGAAAATAGAATTTCATTTAAGAAAGAATTTCGCTGACTTTGAAATCTCTGATACAAACGCCCTTAAGGAATAATTCTGTTCTTAATTAATTATACCCATGGAAACACTACAATTTCTCCAACATTTTTTGTATATTTATCACTTGCATTATTTACTTCTCACGCGAGACAATTTTCATAAATTTTCATGTTTAAATACGCGAATGAATCCTTTGCACTCGAGAGGCGAGCCTTAGTCGCCATTTAATCAGATTCCGAAGATCGATGTTTATTGAATTAAATTTAAAATTACCCACCGACGCATGGAATGTCGAAGTAAAATAATTCTACGTTTTAATTTTTATAGGATTTCTTATTTACCGGTTTAAAAGTATCGTTGACTTTATGGCAGATAGTGTTCGGATGACAATTTTTCTGCAACGCAAATATCGTCGAGTGCAAAGGGTTAACATGGAAGAAATCCAGGTTTTTCTAGGGTCACCGTGTATATCGCGGAGCGTGTCCTCGGAGGCAGGGGCGGCGCGTTTTCTATTTTCGCCGGGGCCGATTTTCAACCGGATGACGTGGGCGCAGAAATTGGTATCGCGTGATGACACGCGTAACCGCGTTGGTGTTGCGGCCTGCAACAGGTGAGCACCTCGCGTATCGGTAATAATAACCCGGTAATTGTCATCATTCCGATCCATCCGGGTGATTGCCGCGTTCGATTGGCTCGATTTTCGCCGGGATCGGCCGGTCTTCTGATAACCCAGACCGTATCGATTGCGTCGCGATGCCGTGTCGCGATGAAAAGTTCGAGGAGGACGTGTGACGAGGCGTCGCGAGTTTGTACAGGGTGCTTAAAAGTTGCGCGATCGAGCGTCGTTAGTGTGCTCGAGTGGGGCAAGTTTACGAATAGGGGTTGCTTCGTAATTTCGCGAATTAACGAGGATGCGAGCCTTCGATCGTGTGTCTTTACCTCGAGATATCTTCCTGAGTCTTTTGAAAATCTTCGATGCGAGGAACTTTCATGTTTCCATCCATGTTTGTTTGCGATAATTCGAGAAACAGGGTTGTTCAATTTATTTTGGAATTTTGGTTTATGTTTTTAATCGAGGGTAGATGTCTTCTGAGAATCTTGCGTGAGAGTATTAATGTTTGATTCTATTTGTATTTGCGGTGATTGGGAAAGAAATACGGGGTTGTTGAATATTTTATTTAGAAATTAAGGGTAGAAATTTCCTTTTTAATACTGGATGCTGCTTTTAAATCTCGCAACATTTTTTTAAATGAATAAATATATGTTTCGAAAATGAATGGAATTTAAATATAGAAATACTTTATGCCGGTATAGGTAATTCTACTTAAGGAATCGTATAATCAGAATTTTAACAACTGCTGTGATTCTGGTTGATCTTGAATAATTTTCTTGTAAAGTACCCGGTAATATCAGAGTAACGAGAGTACTATAGTGTTGGCGGTTGATTAATGGTGTCGTAGCTTGGACACACTGTGTTAACGTTATAGCAACGATTCCCACTATAGCAATGGCACACGGTAATAATATGCCGTACCATTATTTTTCATGGTAGCACAATGTGCAACATGACGCGAATGCTAATAATAACACGTTACCAAAGAATGGGATTTCTCGAATCTGCATTCTAGTAGTTTCGACTATAACGCGAATAGCTGTGCTATACTATACCGAGCTCGATATTAGAGACTACTATAACACTGCTATGCTCCAGTAATATTACTGTTCCGTACACTTTTCTTCAAGAAAGGAGTCATTTCTCCGCGCATACAAGCTAACTTCACGAACAAATTCTACCGACTGTTAAAAAAATATCCAATAGTCTCATAGTAATACCAAACACTCACACGCGAAATAGAGAATATTACCTCGATAAAATAAAAATCAAAAATTGTCAGCGAGTAAGCAATATCAATCAAGAACGGTTTTATCCGATTATCCAATTCCATTACCATATTGTTTCAATATATTTTTCGCATTACCCACCCACCGGCCGGAAAAAAATAAGACGAATACTAAAATCGGAATACATCGGAAAAATTCGTTCCGCGAAGAATCCCTCGAAGCCCGAATTCAAACGACCCGTCATTATCCATGCCGGAGGGTTAATCACAGATGGTGGAATACATTACGCGGTCGTCACAGGGTTGATAAACCGAACGAAAGGCCGAAATGAGCGGAGAGGGTGGCCTAACGCGAAGGATTAGTTTATCAGCGACACCCTAGACCGCGATCTGGCATGATGAACCGGCCCAGCCCTGCCAGACCCGTTCTCCCGGGTCGCCTCCGCAGCCGAAAGGTCACTCGAACAGGATTAATACCGTGACCCGCGGCCCAGGGCGTCACTTTTCATTTTCTTTTTCCGCGGAAACGACCGGTGTGCACCGGCGAAACGGAAACGGCGATTAAATTGTCGCTTCGCCGTAATCCGGCGGGGACATCGGTCAGGGCGTGCCATCGCGATCACCCGGGGCGATAAAAGTCATTAAAGAGCACGGGCCACTCGCATCGACCGTCCCCGAGATCGATACCGGCTAATGAGCAAAGAGTTTTTGCCGCTAATTACGCGTTGCCACCGCGTAATCAAGCTCACGAGTTGCCAGTTCACGGGGTGAGTTGGCTATTGTCGGGGATTTAGTTTCTTTGCCGGAGTTACGCTCGCGTGATCGATGGCACGGGTTTTGCCGGGCATGTGAAACGAGATTCGAGATTCGACATCATTTTCAACAATTTTTCAACAGCGTATTAGACCTGCTGGTGTCTTGGGAATTCTCCGTGTGGGTGTCGATCGCGTTGCTGTGTCAGTGTGTCATTTCCGTGTTTCGGGAGGGTTGATGAAATCTGTCATTATAGGGTAATAGAGTAGGTGATAGTATTCGATACTGTGGTGTGATAATATATAGTAATATAATACATATTAATATAATTCCGAATAGTATAATATTTGATACGATGGTACTTATGGTACCTACTAGCATAATATTCAAAATTATACCATATTTTGGATACGATAGCCTAAAATTTAGGAATAAATCTGAAGCTCTAAATCGTCGAGGCACAATCGTGATGATTTTTAGGCATCGAAAAAATCTCGACATCAGGTTTGAAGTTACTTAGAGTTAGGTATAGCGGAACAGAGCGAAGCAGCTGTAATCCAAAGCTGCTCGGTATCTTTCTGCAGCGATAATGTATACAGAAAATTGGTCCCAGAAGGGGTGACATACAAAGGACACTCGAGCAGCATCAACAAGAAACTGTCCTCCATTTTTCCACCGTCATCCCCGTTCGACCTCACGATTTTTCACGCGGATGAGAAACTGCTCGTTTCCAGTTCAAGGCGAGATGCTCGATCAATTAGTTTCCTCGTATGAAATTCAAGGGTTCGTCAAACACGCCGAGGCCCTGTCGTCCAGAAAACACCGTTCCACGACCAATTTTCTCCTCGAAAATTCCTCTCTCATCGATTTCCATCGGTAATTCGAATAATCGAGAGACTACGAAGATTCGACCGAACCTCGAGAGCCAAAGAGCAGGAAAATAATTTACACCGGGGAATTAAAGAAAACTTCGAGGTATCGTGACGGAGCTACCTTGATCGTAGACCGACTATGTTTATTCGGACAAATTTGGGGAACAGCACGAGTTCGGAATTAGTTTCGAGCAACGACGCTGCTCGAACGACCAAGTGTACGGAAAATTTCCGCAATTTGGGGTGAAAGGAAACCCCGTAGCCAGAGCTCGAGGAATAATTTAGATCCTGCAGGACAGTCGGACGATATAAAGTTACGGGTTACACGCGTCGAAATTAACTTTTCAAGCGTTGATTCAACCGTTTGTCGAATTTAGTCGGGTCATAGGGATTCGAATTAGATCCCGTCGGAATAGTCCGAGGACGAAGATTCGCTAGTCGGTGATAAAAATACGAGACGTATAAATAGGAAGGCTTGTTGCGATCAGGGAACCCGAGATCTACGTTTCTGGTTACGGATCGTTTCTATAACCAGAGCCTCGTGATTTATTTATAGATAACAGGACCGACGTAATATTACGTTGTTCAAGATCAATCGTACAATACCATTGTGTTCAAAGGGGGAAGATTGAAATTTACTTAGGCGGTTGATCTTCATTTGTCGCCGTTAAATTGCTCTACCAATTTAGACCAATTCAGAGTTCTCCGTAATTATTGTACGAACGTGCATCTTGTGTTTATCGAACCGTGATGTATAATCGAACAATGAAGTTCTGAATCGGTTAATGGGTGCCCACGTCTGATCCACCCCTAGTTTGAATACCCTTTGTTACTGTGGTTTCGCTTCTTAGCCGAAGATAGAACGAAATTTTTCCTTGGAACTCGAAACGAATAATTTCCATCCAAAAGTCTAGAGAATCTTTTCGTTAAAACGAAATCTGAATCTAAAATAAATACTCGAAGGAAGATTCGCATCACCGAGATTTATTTAAAAAAAATTATTCAATTTTCCAAAATCGAAAACCGTAAATAAAATGTCCCTAAGGACGAAGAAACACTTGGAATTTGTGTTGGCGAAACCACCCAGTGACAACCTCACACCCTGATTCATCGACCTATCATCCCCTCCACCGAAGCCCTGGCCCAACCCCGCATCATCGATGCCAATTCTACCCGACCAACTCGATTAAGTCGCAAACTCGAGCCCCGGTGAACAATCCCGCGGACCTTAAGCGCAAGGTAAGAAGTATAAAGTCAGACTCACCGATTTGTGGAATGTCGTACCGTATGCTCCTCTTGGTGGATCTGAATATTATTTGAGAAGCGATGTTGTTGTCGTTCCCTGGGGAGGACGGCGGTTGAGCTTGATGCGGGGCGTTTTCTCCGGAGAGGTCGATGGAGCGGCGTCCGAGAGGCGTTTGGCTCCTCTTTCCGGGCGGCTTGCCGGTGTCCAGGCCGAACGGTGGCCTGGACACGAACTGGTTCTGATAATCCCGCGGCTTCTCGGGTCCCCGTGAGCTCGGGTCAGTCTTCAGGTTCGCAGCAGTGCTCAGCTTCTGCTCGAAGATATCGTCGAAGTTCGATTGTCTCGTTTCCTGCAGGCTCTTCCGTCCGGTGTCGTCGTTGCATACTCTGATAGGTAGGCTGACCGTGTTCCTCGAGTGTCTGCAGTCGATCAGCAGCTTCTTGCCGCGCTGGCCACCGTTCGGGTGTTGCTGATCCTCGTGGAGAAACTGATCGCCTGGCTGGGAGGCGGTGTTCACGTATTCCGAGTAGAGCATGTTCAGCATAGCCGGCGACAGGGCAAAGAAGACCGTCTGCAGTTCCCTTGGCTCCCTGATCATATCGTCGATCAATATACCTGCCGGTGTCCACGAGGAGATCCGTGGTTCGTCGTTTAATAGCAGCCAGTTGGATAGGTCGTCCCGGTGAGGTGTCTCGGGTGGATATATCCTGAAGTGCAACAGGTTATTGCCTACCGAGTTCAGCTCGCTCTTCTTTCTGATCCCACTACCGTGCCGGTAGTCTTGCTCCTGTGCATCCTGCATGATGATCACGGGACGATTTCCCACCGCCAGGTCCAGCCCTTGTCCCACGTACGTGAGGAGCCAGAACATGCACACCGCCATCATATATGTGCCCGTTTTCACCGGGTTTAACCGGGCTGACTATCGAATCGCCGGTTTATGCACCGGCTCTCTCGTTCCTCCGGGTACGTCCGGTTTACGTCCGATCCTTTTCCTTTTTGCCTCTCCGCTTCCGTTCCTCCTTCTCTTCGTCTTTTCTGGGTACGTTTATACCGGTGTAATCCTACGCGTCCCACGCTCGATCTTCGCTTGCCAGTCGAAAGGCACGACGCTGGGTTTAGGCCGACTTTTCGTTAGCTGTGCGGGGGAGGAAGCGACTCTGTGGGGCGCGACTGAGGGAAGAAAACGCGGACGATGAGCGATGACCGGTGATCAATCGATAACCGTCTAGGCTTCCGTTACATGGGAAACGACGTTTCTCAAACGCGCTACGACTACTCTCTCTGTCTCTCGTTCTCTCCGCTCGCTTCCCTACGTTCTTTCATCGAGCGTCTAAAGCGTCCCTCCGGAGAGTTTAGGGCAAACAACGGAACACGCCGCGTATTTCTCGAGCTACCCCTCTCTATACCTTTCGCCGGTATTTCTCCTAGACTAGACTGCCTTGCGATTCCAGTTGCACGCTCCCGCACGGTATCTCTCTAGTCTGGCTATTTCCGAGATTCCTCGGCTTCGTCCCTCTCAACGACAGAGGCTCTCGAGGATTTCCGCGTCCTGAAATCAGGCCGTTAGTGAACAAGGATAGATCATAGCCGACCTAAGGGTGCTGGCGTGTGTCTGAAGGATTATTATATGTGGTGCCGTGATCAGTGGTGCTGGTGCTGGTCGTGGATGCTTTTAAGGTGCTCGACAGTGTGGGCAACAACGAAACCCGATCGATCGGCCACGGTTACGTGCTCCTGATCGAACTATCTTTCTCCTGGCTCTCCTGCTCGCTCGCTTACCCCTGCTTTCTCTCCCGGTTCTCCGCATGACGATCCTTTCCCACCGTTCCAACGATCTTGGCTTCTGTCTACGGTAACATACTACTTTCCACCACGTCTCTGTGCATCCACGTCGCGACCGAGGCCGTGTTTCAGGCTAGACCAGCGTAAACCGTCCACACGCTTCCGGTCCCTTGGCTTCCCCTGCTCTACTGGCTTTTTTTTTTTTTTTTTAGGGGTCACTTACTGTAGACGCGCGTAGGCCGGTTTCTATCGGTCTCCATGCTGTTCGACGACAGTGTGCCGGTTGACGGAGCTGGGTGCTTGTGCCAGTGAGGCGTACAAGAGTTCTACGTGCGGTGATACGGCGTGCAGCGGTGACATCGAACTCCCCGAACGACTTTAGAGTGCGGAAAAGTGGCTATGTAGTACGAGAGAGATCAACAGGTGCCCGAAAAATGTGCAAAACCGTGCTCCCGGTTGGGGGGAAGGGAATTAATTAAGGCGCCGGACGACACAGCTGGTCGTCACGACGTCGAAAGAGTGAAGGAGAAGAAGAACACAGTACGCACATCGATCATACAGAGATAGAGTGTGATACAACACAGGCGACGCGTGTGAACAGAGAATAATATACATATATATATAGGTACAACTATATATGTATACGTATAATGTGCACGAATAATATATATAGAAAAGAAATTATCGGACAAAGGTGCAGTTGCGGAACATTACCCAGTGTGTTCAATATACGTATGTGTGTTTGTGTATGTGTGTAGCGAGTTAACGCGTGTTTTTGTGCGAAATACTTGCTTCTGTGACTGCGTGCTGAGAAACCTTCGCCCTTCTCCTCCTCTTTCCCACCGTGGGACCTTTTCTCATGCGATACGCTAACAGATAACCTTCCCTGCCGTTCAAATCCTCTGTTCCCCGTCGCACATAACACTCTTCCCTTTTTCCTCGATTTCTCGCGTGAAATCCACCTGGTCCGACGATGTCTCCGATCTGTCTCCGAGCAACTCCGTTAACCTGTACCCGGTTGATACTAGCTTCGTAGAACCGTTCGTCTCTCGACGATCTAGCCTGTTCTCGCTGTCACGAGCACCGTGTCTTCCAGTTTGTACATCACCGACGGGCCGGACCACCTCTGTCCCGGATCACGCGAACACAAAATGGTGCGAACACCAGTCGGCTAGCATGTTGCTGGCAGCCGCTCGCTGATAATCGTCATCCGGCGTACCGACGACAACGTCGAGCCAGTGGAACGTCGTACGCGTCGATCGACTCGCTAGATTTGTAACCTCTTCTCTCTGTCTGGTCTAACCTCGGCTGCTCCGACGACGCTCTGTCCTATCGGCGGCGATTTACACTCGGCGAGTCGAGTTCAGCTGCGTTCCCGAGCGACCAGCTTCTGGTGGTGTTCTCGCATGCTCGCCTGGCCGAGCAGTGGTGTACGCAGGTAGTTCCTGAGAGACGCGAAGGCGGCGAGAGGTTGTCCAAGTTGCACGATGAACGGTTGGCCGGTTTTTGTTTAACGTTGGTAACGCGGGCCGGGCAGGAAGTCGCGAAAAACAGCGGCTACGGAGTCGGTGAAAGGAGGTTGCGGCCGTGGATGTTGCTTTGTTGGCCGAAGGCCGAGGGATGGAGGATCGAAGGGTTGGGACGGTGGGTTAGTTTAGCGAGTGAGCTGGCTGGCGCCCTCACCAGAACTAACTCCCACGCTGCGCGGCAAGAGTCACCGGGTTTAATACACCGCGCATCCCCCTACCACCGACACCTGCCGCTTCCCTTTCTCACCCCCGGACTCTGCTGCTAACCCGGCCCCGGCCACCCCGTGCATCGTTCACGCTTCCGTTCCGCATCCAGTCCCACACACCGGCTAACACTTCTGCCTTTTTTTCTCTCCTCTTCCTCTCCTTTTTAATGTGCTTTTCGTATACGTCTCGCGCCCCACACGCCGGGGCTGTGTCTGGGCCGAGGGTAGGGAGCTTTCCGCGTATAGGAGTGCCGTTGGGTAGCCTGGCTGCTTCACGCAGACACCAGCTTAACAGCTGTTGCGGCTAGATGTAAGGGAAGCTTGCCGAAGAAATTCAACGGGGAATAATTGCGGTCTCCGTCGAGCCTCGTCATTTATGGCCTTTTTAGATCCTCCTCGATCCTCCATCGTTCCACCCTTTTACAGCAAAGTATTTCGTATTTTTAAGAATTTTTTTTATTTTCCTTCCCTTTCGCGCGGCCATTTTGCAATCGTTATCGAAGCGAAGTCGATCGGTAGGATCTTGAAACTCACGGGACGGTGTTTAGTTCGCGAATTGTAAACGGGAGAAGCTTTGCGGTATTTTTAGGGGTTGGGATATTCTTTCGAATAATTGAATGCGGAGACGAAACGTGGAATTTATCGATTTCGGGAGAATTTGTTGCACCGTTCGGCAGATCGGCAAGATCCCAGAGGGAAATATTTTTTAATTCTGCCTTTCGTACGCGCAGCCATCTTGTCGGCATCGTGCTCGAATTTAATGAATACTGAGAGTACATTAGCGTCTCTCGGGAGGTTAGACGGACTCGCAGGAAAATTGGTGTTTGGTTCATAAATATAAACACGAGGGGCAGCAGGAATTATTAATGGTTTCTTTTTCTCCGCTCTTAGCGGGACGTATGCATGGAAGGAAAGCTCCTCGGCGGGTAGAAGAAATTTGGTGATATCGATCTGCCACTGTTTAGACACACTGGCCACTCGACCCACGTGAGGGAGCTACCCGGCAGCTATTACAAATTCCATCTAATAAACATCTCGGCCCGGGGTTTGACGCCCGGCGATATTTCAACGACGAATATTCCGACAGCTCGAAAGCTGTATACCACGGATCGTCGACACCTCCATTCAACATCGAATCGTGTGTGCTCGCGGGAACCGGTTTTCCAGGTGAAATATGCTTGACAGGACAAGTGTGAACGGGGACAGGGCGAGAATCAGTATGCACGAGGCTACTTTTGATTGATGAGCATCCATTCACCGTTGCACACGAAGTTCACCGAGTGTTATTTACTCTGCCTTCACGGGAAGCTCGGAAGGAAGCGATCGTGGAAGGCAGACGTGATCGTGGGGTTGGTTGATAGACGTCTTGGTCGGAGTTAATGCCACGGAACAATGGGTGGTTACATTAATGCAGCGGTTTAATAGTCCCCGCGAGTCGGTAGGACGATGATTGTTGGATTAGTTTGCTTTAGCGTGTTGCGAAATATTCACTCTTCGGATTTCGTGTTGAATATCCTGCCCCTTCGCGTTTCCATTCACACCGTTCGTCCTGGGAAGAGTGAAAAATTATATTCTTAACGTTTAAAAATTCCTCTTTCAATTCCAATAGTATCAATGTTAATTTATTTAGTGCCGATTTAGGAAACTATAAAAACTTCTATTGTATTTTTAACGTATATTTTTATTATTTAATCTGTTTCGTGCGTTAAAGATAATCTATCTCGTCGATAGATAATCGTTTGGTTATTTAATTTAACAAAATTTGCATTACTTTTTCGCCGATTTTGCTGCACAAATTTTCCACCTTCTATTTTGACAGATTATTTCCACTGCCTACTTCACAGGATCCATTAAACGGATATCTATTTTCCACCGCAAAATTGCATTATTAAATCGAGAATTTTAAATTACGACACGGTTCGCCGTTGTAGCTCGATAAATAATTCGTTTGGTAAACCAGTGTAATTACTCTCATTCATTATTCATCAAAAATTCGCCGATAATTTCACTATCTGTATATTCCATTTGGCCACAATTCTCAACGAGGAACCAGCTGCCAATGGATCCACTAACTCATTGACTATTCAAAAGTAATTTCTCGAATTCCTTCGAGAACATCCTTACCGCTGAACGAAGTGTCAACACATTTCAAAGTATTCATAAAGTCCAATAATTAGAGCAGTTCGACCAACTTTCAACGTCTCCCGTCCGCAGAACCCAACTTCCTCATTTCGATAGCTTCCATACTACCTTATCTTCTTCAAATCTGTCGGAACCAGCCAACCTGCCATTTTAACCATACCGTATTTCAAAAATATATTTATCCACGCGAATGGAAAATTTATAATAATATTATTTTACTCCCTGTCTAGAAATTCAGCGTGAATTTAGCGGAAAAAGAAAAGTTTCGATAATGTTATACTCCGCAAGTCCACACGTCTCGAGGAACGGCGCTTTCATCCACTCTTTCTGCCATTTTCCATTCGCGTCATCCTCCATTTATCTCTCGGCAGTAACTTTTTGAAACGGTTAAAATGGTACTTAGCTCGGTATCTTAAAAGGCAGCGGCATCGTAAAGGAAGGGAAAAAATCGGACGATACCGGGTGAAATACGAAGAAATCGTGATATCCTTTCCTCGCTTATTTATACTTCGAACGTGGCTTTATGGCTTAAAGGTTAGGCCAGGCCGCTCGCTCTAAAGCGATCGCTTCAGCCGGCTTTTCTTGGGTTTTACGCTTATGCTAAACGGCCCTCCTCCGCCTCCGTATTCAAGCGGTTACCATTTTCATCCTTATTATTCGCGTGTATTTCCCTGCTTTCCACGAATTTTATATCGGAATTCGCGACACTGGAATCTCAATTAACAAACGACTCTGCGTCTGGTCATTTTGATACGTTATAAACGACGATAATGGCAGAAATTACATCGCCCAATGAGCAATATTGCATTTTTATAGTAAATGGTACTTTTCTGTTTATCGATGGAAAACTGTATTTTATTCCCGATTAAATGTAACCACGTGTTAATTAGAATCGTGCGTGAGATAAAACATGACAGATTATAATAATCGTTACTAGCACATTATTCGATAAAATCTTTTTCAATTTGTTACTCTTTCGTACTGAAAATACTGACATCACTGGTAATTAATGTATAGATAGACGATAATAATTTCAGTGGCTCGTTGAAAATAAATAGGTAATAGTTTCGCGAGGGAAAAATGTGAAGTCATTCCCTGTTTTGTCTACTGAATTTCTCGGGAATAAAATCACGTGTAAACCGATGGGCGGAATGAAAGTGGAAATATTGGATCTTTATGAGTCGCGAACATACTTGTGAAAGTAGAATTTGTCCGAATAGAGCCTTGTGTAAGCTGCAGATAGAATGAAAATGCAAATATAGTCTTTTTCTATTGTGAATATACGTAAACAGAAATTCATGAATTTTCTAAAATAGCATCGACATATACGAGTGCTTTTAACGCACTTATTTCGACGTGCTTGACAGGTCTGGTATTATTAATTAAATTAAAAGATCGAAAGTAAACCGGTTTGCCTCGATTTTTATTTTCCACTTTTTTTTTTCCTTCTGAGAAATGGTATCTTTAAACGGGCAAACATGCGAGTAGAAGGTAATTCAATTTCTTGGAAATAACGTATACGCTGGTATCACTAAATTTCCAACATTTCACTGTCTCACGTTGCTATTTAATGTCGCGTGTAAAAGGTTATTAGGCGAAGCATCGATAAGCCTGTGCACAAGTTACTTTGAACCGTGTCTGACCATAGACGGTACGTTTCCACTTGATCATTTAGATTCTGTTTAAATACAATTTATACTCCTGTTTATATTCTATTTAAATCTATTGCACACTTCTCGTATTTTAACGTATATTTCAACACTTTCATGACTATAAAGTCACGTATACATATACATTTATACATCATTTACAAAATCATTTACAGTACGAATGACTTCTACGCACCCTCGTCTATATAATTTCTAATATTTATTTAACTTTGTACGTGTATTTATATAAAATTTATTTAATATCTTCTAAGTATTTATATAATTTTTCAAACGTCTGTTGTCAAATCTTCAACGCGATACACGTCTCTGATCGGTTAAATGGATTAAACCTGTGATAATTTGGGTTAATTAATACCTTTCACGTGAAGTCAACAAGTGTTCTCACATATACACAAAGGCTGTCAGAAATTCCTATCGGAAACGTAGTTTCATTACGTAATATTATCGAGACGAGTTCATGACGACGAGGAGTCGCGTTACGTTTAAAATCAACATTTTGCAATTTTCGAACACCGTAGCCGGCATTCCATTAAAATAAAATCGCTCGACACACAAACGCCGAGATATTCGATTCGACAGGATTTTTCCCGCGAAACGGTAAACGGATTGATCTTTTGCCGAGACGAGGATTTCGGAAACGAAAATGGTTCGAAGAATGTTAACTCGTCATTTCATCGCCTTCCATCGATCACCGTGCGAGGGACCGATCGATCCGGAGATTTGGAGAAACGTTACTCGCATAATGCAGTGATATATTTTCATACGGACACGCGTTTGATCGAACGCAAACCCGGCTGGAAATTGTTACGTAAACGTTTCGTCACCGGCTCGACGGCATTTCGAAATTGAATCCGCTTCCATCAGAGCGTGCATATTTTACGCCAATACCGCATCGCGTAGGTCGCGCGACGCCTCACTAGCGCCGCGGTGTCCTCTTACTCCGCGAACTCGATCGAGTTGTTCATTCTAGACGAAACTCATCGATGAAAATTCCGCTGCTCATCGTTGAACACGCATTAGAGGGAAACAGTTTCGTTAACGCGTCGTTGCGCGCAAAAACGTGGCTGAAACTGTGTGCAAATGTTTAAGGAATGCGGAATTAATTGGATAATTGTTTGACCAAAGCTGCGGCGGGCGGATGGCATGCTCGTTTGCCCATTTCCGCCGCGTTTACGCAAACACAGGGAAGTTACGAGTGTATTAGCCAAATAAACAACGAGTGTACGCGATTGCGAGCTTAGTGGGATAATGAAAAACGTTTTTGATATAGGCAGGATTAAAGGGGAAGATTTATAATTCGAATTATTATTGCGACTTCCGACAACCGAACAAAATTATTTGTTGAATAAAATCATCTATCACGAAGTATCTTTACAGTTAATAAAAATAGGCTATCCGAGGTTATTTTTAGTTTTAAATTCCGCGAAAGCGAAACTCCAAGTTCAACATCCGAAGTTCGACCATAATTCCAAAGACGATCCTAATTTCTTTCGCGAAGTATCCTGTTCCAGGAAATACCGGATCTCTCCTGTTACTCTCGGTCTGAGTTACGCGAAAAATTTCCGAACCCACAAGGGACCATAATTTTAACGACGACCCCCACTTCCACGAAGTATCCTCTACCCATGAATCTAGGATATTCCGGTGAAATTTCAAGTTCCAAGTTCGTGTCCACATGAAAACCCGAACTTCTCGAAGCATTGTAATTTTAACGACCGTCGTAGTTTCCCCAGCGAAAAGTCCCCCAAAATAAAAACCGTTCTGTTCGCCTGGTCACAAACCCGTCTACCCGGATCCAGGGAATCCAGCCAACCCGAAATTCAAAGCTCACCGTAATTCTAACAACGACCATAACTCCACGAGCCAGCCCGATGGAAGCGGAAATATTGGCCGAGGTGCGAGTCTCGTGCAGCTTTCGCTATCGATCTCGGTCTAGCCAGGCCGCTCAAAGCAGCTCGCGTAACCATAAAAATGATGCCCAGGAAAAACCGACTACACCTTATCTACAATGTCATTAACGCGGGTTTTATGACGCCGGGTACACCTCCGGCCAGCCTCTCTCGTGCCGGGAACAAACTTCCGGATTAACCGAATCGTCATCGATCGCGTCATCACGTCGTCCCGTGGGCGTTCTGCTGGCGTCCGCGATGCACCTAAACGCTGCCCTTAGTTCTCTAAGGGTGCGGGAAGGAAAAGAAGACGCTAGCACGTCGGATGGCGAACGTCATGCAGCGGGTGGTGGGTGTGAGATCTATCGTCGCGGAACTAACGCGCGCCGCGTTAATTAACCGCCTCACCCGGTTGCGATTTAATTAAACCGACCAAACGAACCCGCGAGATTCTCCATCGGCCGAACGGAGATTCCACGATTGGCCAGTAGACCGAGCCGCGATCCGTTTTTCCTAATCGGCATGAAATTCATCCAGATGGTCCAACGATCGCGAGTTACACCGATTTTCCTCTCGCTGTTGGCTATTTCAACTCGCAGCGAGTTCGTTAATTAATAGAGGTTTTCTTCTTTTTTTT
>NIJG01000029.1:3028325-3048044 GCA_002201625.1 Euglossa dilemma
GTTAGAATTTTAGTTTCAGGGTGTCAGAGTTGTTCAGCATGATATTTTTTATGAGGTGGTGACTCGTTTATTTTATTACTTTTGGAATATAAAGAGGGAAATTTTGGATTCGACGTTCGAGCAGTTGGATTTTCGGATTCGGAGATCTGTTTTTGGAACATGGATTTGGGAATACGTCAGAATTTTAGTTTCAGGGTGTCAGAGTTGTTCAGCATGATATTTTCTATGAGGTGGTGACTCGTTTATTTTATTATTTTTGGAATATAAAGAGGGGAATTTTGGATTCGACGTTTAAGCAGTTGGATTTTCGGATTAGATTTGATTTAGGAACGTGAATTTGGGAACACGAGATTTCAGGTTTAGACAGCATGATTTTTTCTGGGTTTTTTTTCCAAGGTGTTAGAGATCCGAGGAATGCGATCTAAAGTCAAGAATCGAAGATGAAAGGTCGAGAATCCAAAGTGAAGGTCAAAGGTCGAGAGTCCAAGGTTGTGGATCAAGGGTCGAGAGTCCAAGGTCGAAAATCGAAGATCCGACGTCCAAAGGTCGAAAGTTAAAGGTCAGTGCGTAAAGGTCGAAAGTTCGAAGTAACACCTAATGTTCACAAATTGAAGCTTCGAAATTTATGATGCAAAATATATAACCTTCAAGCTAAATATTTAATCTGTAGCTTATTCAAATTCCGGTAGTCTAGACTACAATATCAGATCGTAAATAAAATATCTTAGAAACGTATAATTCGAAATTCAAAATTCCCTGTTAAAGGGAATAATTTTAAGTAAAAAATTTAAAAATAGATCCGTAAGTGCGATAATTGGTGCTTCGTGCAACGAAAAGAACAATCGCATTCGTGAGGAGTTAGAGATACCAGAAGAAAGATATAAAAAAGGAAAAATAGCTAGTTTCTCCTTCTCTCATCAAACATCAGCCCTATTATTGGAAAAATGAATTTACTAGACACGTGTCACATATTTTGGGACCGTTTGTTTCCCATTTATTCACGTCTTTAATCTATTCCATATTATATTCTACAACACACACGCTATGGTACAATAAACAATACGCATTCTACACATTCCACAACGTCCTAAATCCAATAACCGTGACAAAAGAACCTGACAATGTGATTAAACTGCCCGACACGAATATCCGGCATAATTATCGCAGGTTATATCAACCCGATAAATAAATCCCTTTCATCCTGCCAGCTTTCCATTCTCTCCTTTAACAGTTTCCAAGAACTTGCCAACGAAAATCCTTGGCATTAGCCAAATCCGATCGCATCGGCGAACTTTAGCGTTGTTTTCCGATCAATCGACTTCGCGAGTCGATTAATCTTCGATCGATGGTTTTCTTGACAGAGATGATGGACGGATTAAGGAGGCTGCAAGCCTGAATCCACGCGGTGGATTCGTCTTTTTAGATTGTCTTTCGTTCGCTTTGTTGATATGAATTATCGACTCGACGTTTGACGAAGGATTTCTTCCCCGATTATAACGGGGTTCAGAGCATTGTGCAGGCACTTGTTGCTCTAAATAAACGAGTTCATCCGTTGGACTATGAAACGGACCGGATTATCGCGTCTTTCAGACATAACGTCGCGTATCGACCCGACCGTTCTACGAATTCCCTAATTCCGTTGCTTTGTTGCCCGAGGGAGAAAGGATTTATCGTTTAGACGTTTTCGAATTTCTTCGGGTTTTTATTTTCATTTCGACGTGTCACGATTTGCTTTTATATCGCATCGGGATATGGATATCGCGTAAGAAGCTATATATTAATTTATAGTAAATATAAATTTGTGTGTATTTCGAAGGTTCCTGTTTGGAAATATTTTCGGATACTGTACATTATATATGAATTTTAGATGTTTATATTTTAATAAAATTGTACTTTGGTAGCTTTCTGATATACGTGGTATGCAAACTCGGCAGAGATTTTACAATGGAGATTCTTGCTGTGAATCCAACCACGCTTCGGAGGCTACAAAAAGTTCGGAAACCTGGAATAGCAAGAGTATCCGAACAAAAATGGCTGGAACAGAAAGATATCACGGTGTCATAAAGAGTACGTAACGATACGAAAATTTTATAGTACTATTTTAGTCATTGATAAAAGAAGCGAATATATTATAGGTATTTCCAAGCATAGAAAAGATATTCCGAGTTCAGAATGTTTAAGGAATATTTTGTTAAAAGATAATTTATTCAGTTTCGCCAAAGTTATATCTCGCTCACCACTAAAAGTGCGAAATTGTTTATCCAATTCTAATTAACCGAGAGATTAATTACTGGGAACAGGAAATTAAAAATTAAAGATATTTAATCTCTGCCCCGGAAGATTAGTTTTGCATTTACGTTCATCCGTCAAGTCGAAGAAAATAACTGACAAATCGCGGAAAAACAAACTGAAACGAAGTCGAAATACAGTTTCCAAGGATTGCTAATCTCTTTTAAAACCACGCGCAAACTAACCTCGCACGATCACTATTATTATGAACAGAAATAAAACCACCTTGAGCCATTTCTTCCTATATTCGAAACTTCTAGCAGCGAGTTCTGTTATTCGGCAAAATGTTGTTTACCCAACGATAAACGATAATGGGCCGAAATTACAATGCTTATCGTCGGGCTTGTCGTCTTTCATTCAGTGCCACTTAACCGCGTATTTATGGCGACGAACACCGAGATAAAATTACCGGTCGGCATTATTCACCGATGGAACAACGCCGGCGCAGCACGCCAGTCAATTATAATACGTTTTATTAATTATCAACCATACCCAGAGCCGATCCGCGACTACTAATTTCCTGGTCTCGTTATGAATTTAATCGAGATTGATGCGGACATCGGGTCCCATTGACGGTGCCTGTAATAAATTATCGCTGCAGCGTGAATATTAACGAACTTGCGAACTTTGCATAATAAATGTGTAACGTTTAAGCATATACACGGTACAATGTGCGCTCGCCGGGCTAAATTTATGTCTAGCTTGAACGTGCATCTGATTAACGTACGGGCTCGGTATTCCGTGAATTTTTCAAATAACAGATTAACTTTAGTTGACTCAGTGGTTCCTCTATTTTTCCTCCTTTATTTTCACGTTAATATTTTAAACGCTGTGACACGCTACGCTGGTCTCGTGTAACATTAACCGCGACAACCGGGGAATTAAATAATGTCTGGCTTGCTGATTTTAACGTAGGGATTAATTGTTTCCTTTCCTGCTTGTTTTTGGGCTCGTTTGTTAATTTCCTTCTACTTTTAGATAGATGCAAGTACAAAGGGAAAGTGGATTGGTCCGGAAGTTTTCTTCGGCTCGTTCAATTTGGGACACTGAATATATCCGAGATTTTTCAGACGCTAAAGGACTCTGGAACTGTCAAAGTATTCAACAGCCTGGAAACTTTTCCAGGAACGTGTTCTGAAAATTCAATCCGCGGCGTCCAAGATTTCCAGATGACTTCTAAGAAAGGAAAAACTAACATCTGCAAAAAAGAAAAAGTAATTGGAACCTCGAACAAAAATATAACTGGTGAGAACTTGAAAAAAAAAGAATCTAATCAAAATCCAACGATGAGAAATAAACGATCTAACGATGAGACATTTGATTATTATACGAAATATAATGTTCTCAGAAAAAGATGAATACAAACGAAAAAATAAAATTTGGAAAGAAAAAATAATTAATAACGAAATAATAAATTATTATTAAATTGTTTAAAGTAAATAAAAGTAATAAATGTAGCACTCGAAAATAAAAAATGAATACCGAAATAATAAATTATTATGAAATTGTTCAAAGGGGTGAGGTGACCAGCCTAAATTTCACTTGTACCCCACCTCCTTTCAGGACACGCAAAAAATTAGATGTTACTTTACCGACGCCAAACCGGTAAATAATTCATAAAGCGTCGCGTCGCCCTTCATATAGCATCTGATCGGCCGAAAATCTGCAAAAATTTCTAAAATTTATCGATTTCATTAATTATTATTTTCCCTCTTTAATAGTTAATAATTTATTAATTTTCTTATTGCAATTATAAATATTTGTCGTGAACAATTTGTTATTAACAATCGGTGTGATAAATTATAAACTTTTTATAAAAATATAGACACACTTTAACACGAGTATGTTATAAGTTGAAGTAACACACAATAATTTATTAACTTTTTCACTTTTATTATAAATTTGCATCATGGATAATTTGTTATCAACGATAAATATAATAATTTCTAAATTTCTGTCAAGTTATACATTTATATCGAGTNTTTCTGTCAAGTTATATATTTATATCGAGTATTTTTACTACTTTTCGAGAAGGAAGAACAAATTCTCGGAATAAATACTAACGAATAAACGAGCGAATAATTTATAACGAGTAAAACAATTTCGATAAACCGATAAACGAATGAAAAAACCTACGCAATCGAAGAAGCGAATAAAACGTATAAAGGAGAAAAACGAATTCGCGATAGCTAACGAGCTGGAGTATAACTGAAAAATTCGTGGTAATTAACAAGCTAACGGATAAATAAAATAATTCTTCGAAATTAAGGGTGGAATATTGAAGGGCGACAAAGAGCCATCGAGCGTAGAAACGTGGGGTGGAAGACAGACCGTAAGTAGGGGTTGCTGTGAAAAGGCACCCTTTAACAAGTGGCATCATTGCGCATGTCCACTTCCACGTGACCCTGACGTCAGATTGCACAATTCCACGCGAACAGTGCGAGACATATTCAATAACCTGATGTGCTTGCATTCGTCGTTTAACAAGTGCCGTTTAGACCACGGCAGCTTATGGCAAACATTGGCCCCAGACACGGAATCGATTGCAACATGTTGCAATAATTTCCTTATTCGTTCGTTTGCTCGCCTAATCGTCCAAAACTAATGAAAATAATTTAGCAGATTGCTTCCTGGAATTCGAGTGATTTACAGACTATTACCTAATTACCGTCTATTCTATCGATTGTAAATTAACATCGGACTAACGAAATATTCCATTTAGCGGAATATCTTGCAAAATCAATTATAACGTTGGAATTGTCATAATAGTCGCTTGATTTCGAATTGAATTATTATTATTAACGATCTTTCGATAAACGGCGTTTAAAATCGTCAGGTTTGCGAAGAGTTTCACGAAGAAATTCTGTTTCGTGTCCTGGGGCTAAAAATAATACGAAAGTGACGTGTAAATGGAGCAACTCGAAAGCTTTATTAAAGGGTTGTAACGAAAATATGGAACACGAAGAAGATGGTAATGGCCTGCTGTTGGTATTATAATACAGGGTAAAAATATATAAATGATGTTTACGTTATTCGTTAATACGAGCTTGAACTACCGTCGCCGAACAAATGTTTCGTTTGGCGAACAAATTCGATAGCACGTTGGTTTTAGGGATGGATCAACACAGGTGGCTAACACTTGGAAAATAGGAAAATACATGGAGAAACGACGAGTGCTGTTCGATTTATTTGGTAAACCAATTTCTCGCTTAATATAGCTAGTTTATCACGTCTAATTTATCGTATCGACGTAGAACAGAAATATATTTCATTTATTTCTCCCTTTCGTTCAATGCGAGATAAAGACACATCGTTTTCATTCTATTCCATACTTTTATCGATGATTTATATCAATGGAAATTCTTCGTATATCGAAAATAAAATATCTTCGTTACGTTAGGTATTCCGATATTTACAATTAGACGTTACTTATAATTATCGTTAAAGCTATTAACGTCGTTGCTTCGTTTCTTTCTTTTCTATTTTCCAGCTTCATTTAAAGGAAAATTGCATTTTATTCCTCCCTCCGGCACAATCGACTGAAATAAATGAAGGTGGCACATTTAATGAAATTAAAGTGATCGAGCACAAACCGGTTACATTGATTCTTTCATCGTGGCAGTTCTCCGTTACAATGGCATTGTAAATAGAAGCAAGCAGTCTCGCCAGAAACAGGGGAAATTTTTAAACCGAGCTCGTAAAAGTGCTTTGTTGTACCGGTTGCTACAATAACCAGGGAAATGCTGATAAGAAAAATTAAGGAGCTAAAGCGAAGGACACGATGTAAAGTTCAAGTGCACCGTTTTAGAAATTTCAAAGAATCCCGGCCGCTTTATTATCTTCTAAAGAACCTTCGATGTTAAAAAGAAAATCTTCTTTCGCCGAATACAATCTCCTCGCGAAATTTGCCGTCTACGCGGAGGAATGGTTTTCATCAATTATAAAAACGGATTTCCAAGCAAATTAATATGATTTCTAAACTTTCGCAGGTTTGAAATTTCCACTTTCCGAACGAACGATCTCTGCTCAATTTTAATTTAAATTGCTCATTTCCTCGTCCTCCTTTAATTCCGATTGTTTTATTATATATCTTTCCCCGGAGTTGATGCAATTTCGATCACGAGGGGATAAAAATTAAATTAAAGGAATTCGCGTTTAATTTCACCCGTCGACTTTCCTCGCGTTCGTTCCTTTGTTATAGAGAAATATCTTGTTTCTCGGGGAATTATCTTGTTATTCCGTCGAATTATCTCGACAAAAAGAACTCGCCGACATTCAACGGTCGTCTGTTGGGAAAATTGCTGGTTTAATTTCGATCACGAAGGTACGAGCAATTTTTTCGGAACTCGTAAATTTAAATCAGCCGGCCGGCTGACATATGAGGGGCATATTCTACTGCGTGTGGCGGACGCGTTTATTTTCGTTGCCTCGCGTTACACCATCGTACACGACACGATAGTTTAATCTAGAAAATGCGAAATTAAGACCGCCCCGATGAAACGTGTACACGAGCCAGCGTGAAAAACGTTCCCCGCTCTTGTTTCGCCGACACAAAGGAATGTTAATTCGTAATTATAATATCTGCACGTCACGCCGACTCCCGATCTTTCTTTCTGGTAATTACGGCTTATAATACGAAACGTAACGAAGGACAACGCGCTTATTGATTTTCTCCAACCGCCTTTCTTCCTTTATTTCCTATTTTTTTTATTATTACCTTCGTAATTTTTTTGTTATTTCTTTTTTCACTTTTCTTCCTTTCGTTTTCGAAGATGATTAAAATTCGACGCGACGTGACTTCGAGAAATATCCGCGATTTAATCGAAAAGGAATGTCGCGATTCGAATGGGAAGAGGAATGCTCGGGCAATAATCGAAAAAAACAGCGCAATACCAAGGTTAGAACGAGAGAGAAATTAATTCCACGAAATCCTAAAGCATCGTGCTTAAAAATAAACGAAATTCACGGCCGGGAAATGAGGTACGAGAAGGTACAGAAAATAACAAGGTAAGATATAGAGTCCTTAAATTACGAATTTATGGAAGTGGCCTTTTACTTACGAACCTTATGTATTCCACGCTTCAAGATACTTAAGACTTGTTCTTTGGATCGAAAAACACAGTTTCTCTAAACAGTGTACCCCGCAATATCACGAACTTTTATTTTTCACTCTTTCGTTTATTTTTCCTTCAACTCTGATGCGTGAATTTTCAACGCAGAAAAATCCTTTTCTAGAAGACCAGGAATATAAATTTGCTCGTGGCTAAATAAAGAAGAAACGTTTCATAGACCCAGCAATATTTCGCCGGGTGATCCAGAGAGAAAGAAGTTGCTCCGATAAATCACCAGACTCTGCCAGTAACGAAGCCACCCGGACTGAGCGTGGAACACGAAATAAACTGGAAGAAAAATTCACCGAAATTCCCGTGCGATTATCTTCGACAAACCCGTTGTTTCTAAATGCAAAAAGGAGTACATGGAAGGCGACGGATCGCGAAGAGGAGAGATCGGTAACCAAAGCAGAGGAATTCGGAGGAACTGCGGGAAACCGGAGCCGACAGGCGGGAACTCGAGCGAAGGAGGTGCCGAAAGGTCGATAAAGAGGAAGGAAAACGAGAGGGAAAAAAGGGCGGACAGGGGTGTAGGAAAAAGCCGGCAGGCCGATCCGGCGACGTGCACACGAGGCCAGGGGCTACAGAGCACGGCCGCGTCCGCGATCGATTCAGCTTCCAGAATATTTCGCGGAGAGAAACCGCGTCACGACCATAATCCACGGGAGCGTCATTATGCACGGAAACCACGGTCGCCACTCCTGTGCAACAGATTACCCTCTCCAAGCACCAGAAGAGACCGAGGTCTGCCTCGCAGCAGACCCCTCGGATCGGTCTAACGACACCTGCTCGATGAATGACGCCAGCCTTTTCATCATTCCGCGGCCGAGTAAAAATTAAAATATTCATTCAGAGAACCCAACTGAAGCCCTCTCTCTCTTTCTCTCTCTCTCTCTCTCTCTGAACAATTCACGGATATTCGCTTAGCGTGCCGTGGCCCCCTTCAGAGGGCGCAGACTCATTCACGAAGGACCGAGTCCTTTGAACTTCCAGAAGGGAAGACACGGGGACCTTATTGTCGTTCGGCGTGCAAATAAAAATTAAGATATTCAGCGAGGAAACTCAGTGGTACCTGAATAGTGAATTATTCAGGTTCGCGCTGTGCCGTAATCCCTTCGGAGTCTTTCGGCTCGCTCGCAAAGAAGAATCTTTAAACTTGGCCGAGGAACTGCGCGAGTCGGAAACAAAAATTAAAATATTCATTGGCGGGATACGGCGAGACGCCCTCCGAAGGGATTGCACGCAAATTCGGGGAAAATAAAACGCAGGGTTCGACCGCGGAAATCTGTTTGTCGCGTGACGCGAAGGAAAAATTGAAATATTCAGCGGGAAAGCTCAGCGAGACCACGGGAAATGCTTGTATAGATAGCCGTCTTAACGTACTCCGATCCTTTAAGAGGTCCTAGACTCGTTCGTAAGCGATAAATTTCGCGAACTTCGCAGAGAAGACAAAAACATCTTCGCGATTCGACGGAAATTAAAGTATTCATCGGAGAAACCCCAATTAATCCTGAGTAATTCACGGATAACTGCTTCCACGTTTCGTAATTTCTTCGAAGATCCTCGCTCTCGTTCACGAGGAAGGATCTCTCGAAACTTTACGAGGAGAGGACACGAGCCTTTGGTCGAAATAAAAATTAAAATATTCCCCGGGAAATCCTATTGAAACCCGAACAATTCCCGGATACCCACCAAAGTTTCATCAGAGTCCCGAGATTTGTCCACAAACAATGAACCCTCGAAACTTTGCCAAAGGAAAGCGCAAACCTTATTACCATTCTTGGTGGAAATAAAAATTGGAATATTCAACGAAGAAACCCGAGGAAACCATCGGATTTCCCAAACTAACCGTGCCACGCCGTAATTTCGCCATAGACTCAGTCCACGAAGGACGGGCTCTTTAAACTTTGCCAAGGGACGATCCGAAGAAGACATCGACCAGGGCGTGGCTCGGTGGCTTCGCAGCGTCTGTTTATCGTCGTTTGCCATGTCGTCAACCCATTTCGTCACACGTTTCCTTTATAGTTAATTTACTTATCGGGAAATAGTCTCGTGATCGCGATCGCGCTTCGCGTTATCGTCGCGACGAGGCGCTGCTAAGTTCTGGACACAGATAAGATTTGAGATTTCGTTAGACGTCTTCTTGATCCAACGACAACGAACTGCGCTTTTTTTTTACCGTTGATCTGTTATTGTTGGATGTATACTTGGACGTCGATTTTTTGTAAAATCTTCGCATGTGTAGACAAGGTAACTCGTTCTCAGAATGAATTTGGAAAGATTAGGACACGATGGTGATCAAGGATAATTATTTACGATTGTTAGCGTCGATGTTAATCAAGTATTCGAACGTATACATGATCGTTTATGGTATTTTGGGCTTTTAAATGGAACTGTAATTATTTCTGTCTTTTATGCGATCATTTTATGACTAGGGGAGGAAATATTTAAAATAGGAAAATTGTTGATGTCGATGGATATAAATTGTACTGTAAAGAAATCACTATTAACACATTTTTGGGGGCTTCAGAAACATTTTATACGATGCATATTTTATTATACTTTTTAATTCGCATTTGGTATTATATTCACGTAAGGTATAAAGTTGTTTCCTTGCAAATTAAAATGGGAACTCTGTTACCCCGGTAACGTAACGAAAAATTCTGTTTTTAATTCCTTAAATCGTTAAATCGTTAATTGAGTCGAAGAAACCTGAAAACAAGACATCTCGTCTCCCGTACGTAGTTCGTTAATATTTAGGTAAGCTTCTTATTCGCGATATAGTGGTTTAACAGCTATAACCGCGACATTTTCTCGCTGAGAATCGTAAGTTCGAACTCGTTGTTCCCAAGACAGTTTCAATCCGAGCTATACCGAAACGGATATTCCACTTTTCGAAAAGCCATTACAAAGGATATCGCTGTAGCTTGAAGATCGTTGGGACGAAGTTGGTGGATGCGAATCTTCGGAGCAAGTCTTTTTCGAGTTCCGCGAAGACCATTAACGTTATTAGAATTCCAGTTTGCCGAGACGTCGTTTCGGTCGCAGAGAGGAGAACGCATCTTCGAGAACAATTCGCGGACTTTTCTATTAACAACGAGAGCGGGGAACGACGGGTTTCGCGGGAATGAAGAGGAGGGAGGAAACGGGAGAAAATATAAAAGCGAGAGGAAACTTGCGTCGCCATTCGCGATATTCTCTAAGCTCTAGATGTTCGCCTCTGTAGGATATTTTTCCACGAATTATTCGCACGGCATTCTTTACGCGTTATTGAGATAATAATGAGTAATGGTTTCGACGAAACTCCCACGGGGGAAATATCATTGGAAGTTTACAGTGGTCCCTCTGGTGCCGATCCTCGATATTACGGAGATAATTTTTCCTCTTAGAGGAATAGCGATCTTAAATCATCGCTTAACCCGCTAACCTTTCCTCGATAACACTGTTCGATGCGAATTTTAACCCGTAATATCCTATTCTTCTAGAGTCTGCTTTCCTGAAAACGAATCCGCAATCGAAATTGCTCTATCGATTACCCTCGGGTATTGAAAATTGCGAATATTCCTGAAAACGCACGATTTTCGGATGGAATGAAGTATAATGCAAAGAAAAGAAGAAAGCCAGTGTTGCACGCCACAGTGGAAGGGAAGTTCGCGTTAATAAAGCCGCGGAAAAGCTCCAGAGAGGGTAGTCGAAGATCGAGGAGGAGGGAGAGAGAAGAGGAGCTTACTCAAAGGTGAGGGAAATCGACTTTGCCGGGTATTTCCGAGATTCATCGAGGGATGCTCGGTTAATTCTCAAGCAGAGGATACGAAGCTTTCTTTATCTTCCTCGAATCTCTCGGATGAGAGGCCGGAATCCTCGCAAGCCCTCGCGTCAGGGGTGGAACACCCTCGCGGACGGTTCTCCGCTCGCCCCTGGATTTCCTGCGAATTGAAACCGACCAAGGGATATCCCGCAACGTGTCCCGGACACGTTCTAAGCACCCGCAAGATTAGCGACGGTCTCAGTGGATTCGGGGAACCCGAATCGAGAGCCACGTCGATGGTGTATCCGGCGTGACGAAAATTATCGTGCACGCAGGAGGCTGAAATTATGGCACGTTTAGCTGTCTGATCTCGATGCTCGATCATTTGGGGTCCGATGAGAGTGGAGAAATATTTTCCAATGATAACGATAGGATTTAATCGGAAGATTATACTGTATTATATAGTATATAAAAATTAATATAATAGATTGGCCAGTAAGTAGTATACAATACAATAAAGCCTCCATTGGAATTTTAAAATAGAATTCAGAATATCTAACACTGAATACAGAGTAATTTCATTCCAAATATATTTTTTTTTATTCAAAGAAACCAATTGTCATACTTTCCTTTACTATACGCTTGACCATGTTGTATCTAGTAGTCCAAAACAAAATAAATAGATACATCTAAAATGCGAAATGTATCTATTTATTTCCTTTTAAATTTTTTATAATAACGTTATGCTAATGCAGATCTATTTTTCAGATAAACATAGAACTACGTTAAGATAACGTTATTTCGCATATCTATTTATTTTCGTTCAAATTTTTTAGATAAACTTATACCCAGGTGCATTTCTACCTGTACCTAAATCAAAACATCTAAAATTTCCAACAAAAAGACACACTTGAAATGCAAGATAATGTAGGAATTGTTGCGTGGTTCACAGAGTACGAGACTTTTTAAATAACAAACACGGTTTATTAAATAATAACTAGATGCTTGATCAACTACAGAATACTGCTCTAAAACTAAACTCTTACCGCTTTAAAAATTGCTCGAGAACTGCTTAAGCATTAACTAGCTTTCGTCCTTGCATTCCTATTTAACTCTTTGAAACACGGTGGGATTAAAAATGGGATGAAAAAACCTTTGTGATACACGATAATGCATGGTGCGACATTTTTTGACCCACCTCGAAATATTGCAATAGCTGGATGCGCATTGGCACGATGGGAACATTTGAGTCCCATCCTGTAACAAATTTAAATATTAATAAAAAATACCAATTTTACCTAATTTAAAACGCAATAAAACTCCCGTACAACATAGGTCTATTTTATTTTCTGAAATCCTGTGCCACAAACAGTTAAATCTCTCATTTCATCTTCTGTGACAGGACGTGTGCTTTCCTTCTCATTCACGCATTTCCTATGCCTCCTGGCCCTTTGTTTGGGCCAGATACTTCATTCGTCCTGGGTCCAAACCATTCTTGACATTCATTTAGAGCCGCACTCATTCCATTCCTGCAATAATTTCACTGGAATAAAATAGCAACCTTCAAGAAGATCGATTTATATCCTTCCTCGAACACGCGTCTGCGATACCGCAGGTTATTCGTCCAATTTCTGTCCCTTTGCCAGCCTCCACACAAAAAAGTAGCCCGAAACTATAAACTAATTTCGTCCCACGCGGGTTCTTCCATTCAATGAAACCGACGTGTTCTCGGTGGCTCGATGCCAAAGAATGGAGAAATTTTTCCAAAGAAACAACAAACCGGAAATACCAGCGCAATTCCGCTCGACGCTTTCATCGAGGTGTGCACATCGATTTCTCGCACTTTGTCCTACAGGTGCGTGGTAACACGCCGTCATGCGTATTCTTCGTGCAATAATTCGCGATATACCCGGGTCCACCGAGTGGGTGACCGCGTAGTATCGCGTTTAGGCGTGTTTCGTTGACGGGTACGAGCCCGTGGGCGTTTATGGCACCCCGATCATCGTCGCCCTGTTTTTTCCCTTTCGTCTTCCGTGAATCCCGTTCCTCACCGGCTGCAACGGCTTTCCAAACGGCCCTTTGCATAATGCAAGGCTGAAAAAAACCTCGTAGATGTTGTCACGCCCCCTCGTCGCAACCTCTAACCTTCTCTTAGGGATCCTCTTAGAAAAAGGATGCGTACCGTGTCGATCCACTTTCAGGATATCGTTTCCAACTCGCGATGCGTCCTATCTTTCTATTCCGTGCATCCAGAATCGAAATTTTGAATTTTAAGTGCGAGAACTGCCAGTTTTACTTCGAGTGTAATAATTCGAACAATGGCTCTACCATTATAACAACGATATATTTTATTGTTGGATTTTGGAAACTGAAGTTGAATGCGAAATACAGATGAAGTTAAAGGGAACTAGGGAACTTTAATTGTAAAATTTCTGACAAAAATTTAGACTTCATATTTAAGTGTATTAATTCTTTTTTTTCTTTAGATTTCTTTGGTTTTATTTCCGTTTCTTCACGAATTGTTATTTTAGTTTATTTGTAGGAATTATGGGAATTTTCGATTATTTCGCGAGCATTTTGAGGATATAAAAGGGGTGATATATGCGAGGGTGTAATAAGAGTACGTATCATGACTTAGTGTTTCAGTTGTTTTATGTTGGGGTACGAAGTATACGAGTGTGACGAGGGTCAGAAATATTGGAATGTAACGGGGATAGAGAAAACATCTGCATATTCGTATTTATTTGAAGATTTCAGCGCTGATTACTTTTCGCCGAAGCAGTATGCTACGAATTTTCCACCTTTTTAAAGCGATCTATGAAGTTTAGTCATTTGACATTTCGCAGAGAAATTCCTTTGATTTTTTTTTTTTTTTTCGTAACAAAATTCTTGAAAAATATTTCGATTCTCTTATTTGTTTTTTTTAATTTCTCTCGTTTCTTGTGCACCTATTGCGATGAATAGCCTGTGAACAAAATTTGTTTAAAATTATAGGGAAAAAGGATAAAATTCCATTAGAATCGCGAGAAGTAATTCAATACATATGTAATTCAACGCGAAATATAAATTTTTAATTTCATTGCAGAAGTATCGACTTTCCAGAGCCAAAAAACGTAGCCAATCATTCTTCGTTCTTTTGCTACTTTCAAACTCTCAACCCATCTCTCCATAACACCTCGTGGGCAAAACATTTTATTTCCATCTGTACACCTGGGTCTCGTTTTACACGATGAGAACGTACCGCGCGCAAAAAAAAAAAGGAATATTCAAAAAGGGAGCAATAAATATATCGAGTTCCAACAGGGAATAAAATTTACTTTAAAAATCGCAACTATCGGAAACAAATATTCGCAACAGAATTAATTACTCGAAAGATCCTCATTTCTATACATTAACACGTTCCGTGCCAAGCCATTTTTGCCTGACTTGTTCGTAAGCTTAACGTGTTCCATAAATGGTACACGTGGCATGGAACGTGTTAAACAAAAATACTGGCCACGAACAAAAATTATTTGTAAACCCATCGCGTAATTAATTAAACAAAAATAAATAATTACCGTAGAAAAATATTTCCGGATTCCAAAAGAGCATTTCCGCGTTATAAAAGTATTGTCCATCGTTGAAAAACGAAAATTATTTTAAACACCACTCCGTAATTAATTAATTATTAAATAAAGGGAATCCCGGTTTCAAAAAAAAAAAATAAAAAAATAAAAAAACAAAAAGAAACAGAGAAAAAAAGATATTGGAACATTCTCGCGCGATGTTTACGCGTGGCATGAAAATTCGAGCGTCTGAAAAAATGGTATGTTTGTATTTTCTAATTGCGACAGAGACTGGTCGCTCGACATTTGCATCGGCATTTAAAAATGAAAATGCACGGAGAACGCTGGCTGCGATGGGATTCAATTTAACAAATGTTTGACGAACTCGTGTCGTGCGGTCGCGCCCGGGCGTCAGGATAATTGAACGGTTCAATATTCACGAGGCTGCACTTTAATGGCAAAGTTCGCGCGCGTTTCGCGAGCTTTTTCAACGCTTCGCCTCGCATTGTTCCGTTAGCCATGTTTTTCGCACGGCAACGACGCAACCCGGGATTGTTGGAACGAAACAGAATAAAACGATTATTTAGAGTATTCGTTTCAAGTTTCCCCGATGAATCGACGCGTTTCGGAATTCAAGTGCCTCGAAATTTCCGTTTCGGTATTCCGGAAAAAGAATTTCCCCATTGATTATATCAGAGAGTTGGTAAATCGTTGAGGCAGATTTTCATAGAAAAAACGAAATTCTGATGATAATATCTGTGGAATTTTGGAAATTAATGTCCGTCCACTAGTTGACACGTTTTATTATACGAATAAAATATAAATGGATAAAAAATATATAATGAGAGGTGTATAAAAATATTTTGAATGCACTTGTAATTTACAAAAAATGTACAAATTATTAAATTTATCATTGAGAACAAAATGTATATCGAAATGTATATATGTAATTTCTAAATTATTATATTTATCGTTGGTAACAAATTGTTTACGAGGAACATTTATAACAAAACTGAAGAAAGTGAATAAATTATGGACTATTGAGACGGGCAAATAATAATTAATAGGATCGGTAAAGTATAGAAAATTCTGTGGATTTTCGATCAATTGAAGATTATATAAAGGGTGACACGAAGGTGCTCGAATCATTTGCTGATTTGACTTCAGGAGCGAAACATCTAAATTTCTTCATGTTTGGGAGGAAAGTGGGGTCCGAAATGAGGTTGGAGTTGTTAAATTCACTAATAATTTTTTTTTAGTTTCCAGGTGTTAGTCTTTTTCTGTTTACAGGTTAATATTATTCTATTTTTTCATTTTTTTTTCTTTTATTTTATTTATTGCGATGTTTGTGTCTCATCGATAAATTTTAATTGGGCTTTTTCTTTAGGTTCTAATTATATTTTCCTTTATCAGGTATTAATTATTTTTTCTTTCCTCGGGCGTTATTTTTTTCTTTCTATTTCTTTCTGTTTAAAAATTCGAATATTTTGTATAATATTCATGGGTCTCGATACGTAGCCACCTCCATGTGGTAAGGCCTGGTAATTCGTATCGTTTTTCTAAGAAAAATCTTTGGAAAATGATATTAAGCTAAGAGCTACGCACCAAGTTCAAGATCTTCCTCATCCATTGTAAATTTGTAATGTTTCTTTCGAACATTGCAAATAAGGGTGGCCAAGTTTCTTGAAGTAACATGTAAATGAAGACGAATTAAGGCAAGCAAGGTAAGTAAGGTAAGTAATCAATCAATGGTAAATCAATCAATAAATAAGATAGACAAGGAAACAAACTTCTACGAGTTTGGACTAAAAGCTGAAGGAAGTAACGGGAACATAGAATGCACTAGGAGGTCGTCCAAACCTTGTCACGCGATAGACAAGGATATGTAGCGGTTTGGAAAAGATAGAGACAATGCCGTAGTGAAAAATTACAAATTACTAAGATTCTAGGATTAATCTATGATCTTTTAAAACTGCCTCGCAAAGCTGGAGCTTTGTGCAACATTCTTAAGCCACTTTTGTGCATAATTTCATGCTATATAATTTACTATTAATAATTATTTCAAGGCGGACGTAATTCGATAAAAACGACTTGGTTGTCCGTAAAAATATTTAATTATCAGCCAAACTATAAATAAAATATAATCAAAACTGATATCAGAAGACGCGCAAGAACGTTGCTTTTATAATGGATGTACGTAATTCATAAATTAATTGCATATAAGATAGTTATCAATGATAAATCATAAAGATCAACATTCCAAACACTTCGTGGAATAATTACTAATAATCAATTAATTAAGAAGAAATTAATTCCCATAACCATATCAGAGTGTAACTAAAGAACGCGCCTTTACAATGCAATTATAAAAGTTCATATATTAATCGCAACAATTGTGAAATTTGTTAATTTCTCCTTGTGTAATGATGAATTAAGAAGCAACAATCAGCGCCATCTATGATTTTGCTCTGGAAGTTTGTGCTCGACTAGCGCCACCTATGATTTTGCTCTGGAAGTTAGTGCTCCACTAGCGCCACCTATAATTTTGGTTTGGAAGTTTGTGCTCGACTAGCGCCATCTATAATTTTGCTCTGGAAGTTTGTGCTCCACTATCGCCATCTATGATTTTGGTTTGGAAGTTTGTGCTCCACTATCGCCATCTATGATTTTGGTTTGGAAGTTTGTGCTCCACTAGCGCCATCTATGATTTTGCTCTGAAAGTTTGTGCTCCACTAGCGCCATCTATGATTGTTAACCGGAACACAAGTTTCCGGTCTAAAATCATAGATGGCGCTGATTGTTCGCTTTTAATTTTTAATTAGACTGAAAAGTTAACTAATTGCACAATTTCTGAAACTAATTTATGACCTTTTATAATTGCATCGTAAAGATTCGTCTTTTATGAACTTCCTGATATATGTTTGAAAGTAAATTTCTTCTTAATTAATTGATTAAATATTATTATTTCGAATTATTGCTGTAAATACTAACAATAATTATTAATAGCAAATTAATTAACATCAAATTATGCACAAAAGTGGTATTAGAATATTATCGAAAGCTCTAGCTTTGCAATGCAACTGCAGAAGTTCATAAATTAATCGTAGAAACTTGATAAATCGTGATTTTTCTTAGGATAATTAATAGGCTACAAAAGTAATAGAAATTATCTTTTTATATGCTAAATTTATGGATTTTCCGAATTTCTATTAGGCGAACATAAGACGAAAGGAGGTTTATCGACAAAACTTTCGCAGTCTCGCAAAATTTTTGCTCACTTTTGCGACTTTGTATCAGGAACACATAATATGACAGGAGGTATTTCTATAATCAACACTTTCTCTGCCACTGTGTAAATTTCTTGGCCGATTTTTCGATTTTGTATCAGGAGAACATAACATGATAGGAGGTCGACAGTTCCAAGAATTCTCCGACAATACTATTACGGTCTCGGCGAGAAATTTTCGGCCGATTTTACGATTTTGTATCAGGATAACATAACATCACAAGAGGTCGTGCGTCGACTAATTCCAAGAAATGACGTCATTTCCAAGAACTCTCGGACAATACTTTTGAAACCTCGGCGTAATATTTTCGACCGATTTTGCGACTTTGTATCAGGAGAACATAACATGATAGGAGATCGACAGTTCCAAGAAATGACGTCATTTCCAGAAATTCTCCGGCAACACTTTTACGGTCTCGGCGAGAAATTTTTAGCCGATTTTACGATTTTGTATCAGGATAACATAACATGACAAGAGGTCGTTCGTCGACTAATTCCAAGAAATGACGTCATTTCCAAGAATTCTCCGACAATACTGTTACGGTCTCGGCGAGAAATTTTCAGCCGATTTTACGATTTTGTATCAGGATAACATAACATGACAAGAGGTCGTTCGTCGACTAATTCCAAGAAATGACGTCATTTCCAAGAATTCTCCGACAATACTGTTACGGTCTCGGCGAGAAATTTTCAGCCGATTTTACGATTTTGTATCAGGATAACATAACATGACAAGAGGTCGTTCGTCGACTAATTCCAAGAAATGACGTCATTTCCAAGAATTCTCCGACAATACTGTTACGGTCTCGGCGAGAAATTTTCAGCCGATTTTACGATTTTGTATCAGGATAACATAACATGACAAGAGGTCGTTCGTCGACTAATTCCAAGAAATGACGTCATTTCCAAGAATTCTCCGACAATACTGTTACGGTCTCGGCGAGAAATTTTCAGCCGATTTTACGATTTTGTATCAGGATAACATAACATGACAAGAGGTCGTTCGTCGACTAATTCCAAGAAATGACGTCATTTCCAAGAATTCTCCGACAATACTGTTACGGTCTCGGCGAGAAATTTTCAGCCGATTTTACGATTTTGTATCAGGATAACATAACATGACAAGAGGTCGTTCGTCGACTAATTCCAAGAAATGACGTCATTTCCAAGAATTCTCCGGCAACACTTTTACGGTCTCGGCGAGAAATTTTCGGCCAATTTTACGATTTTGTATCAGGGGAACATAACATGATAGGAGGTCGACAGTTCCAAGAAATGACGTCATTACCAAGAATTCTCCGGCAACACTTTTACGGTCTCGGCGAGAAATTTTCGGCCAATTTTACGATTTTGTATCAGGATAATATAACATGACAAGAGGTCGCTCGTCGACCAATTCTAAAAAATGACGTCATTTCCAGGAATTCTCTTGCAACACTTTTGCAACCTCGGCGTAATATTTTCAACCGATTTTGCGACTTTGTATCAGGAGAACATAACATGCGAGGAGATCGACAGTTCCAAGAAATGACGTCATTTCCAAGAATTCTCCGACAACATTTTTACGGTCTCGGCGTGACATTTTCGACTGATTTTGCGACTTTGTATCAGGAATACATAACATGCGAGGAGGTCTATTTTCGAGGCAGTTCCAAGAAATGACGTCATTTCCAGGAATTCTCTTTAATTCTTGGAAATTACGTCATTTCCAAGAATTCCTTCAAATTTTTTTCTGCCTTA